>JAQQZZ010083141.1:0-18989 GCA_030265115.1 Mopalia vespertina
CACCACAAACAGATTGGCTTCCTGTTCCCCTTTAGCTCTGAGAGCACCAGGGCAACATGAAGCTCCCTCCAGCCACCTGCGACTTTGCCAGGAGTTTTCAAAGATCAATTGGTGTTTGCAGGAAGATTTTATCATAAAAATTAAAAGAAATGAATTTAGTTAATTTCAAGATTTGTCATAAATTGTCCAGAGTTTAACAAAGAAAGGAAATCCCAGATCGATCAAAATTAAAGTTGCTTCTTTCTCATCTATAATCATAATGGTTTTACTTTTATGATGAAAGTCTTTCAATATAAATGTGAACACTTATACTGAAATTCCAGGAGTTTTCAAGGAGTGAGATAGTTTTTCATGAAATTCCAGTACTTGGAAACGTAATTTCATTTTTCCTTGAGTTTCAAGGACTGTACGAGCCCTGTTTAAGAGTCTTGCTTGATTATCCATTACTTACTTGACGAAAGCTTCTATGACTTGTGGATTTTTCCTGTTGCTTACATACTCTCCAATCATCTTTTTATCTATGCGAGTGTTTTCTTTAAGGAAGGCTGCAACCTCCACGGGGTCAAAGGGCGTTGATAGAAGGCCATTCTCTTGTAGGAACACAATTCCTTTAGATGGCTTAGCATTAAATTGTTCAGCTCCAGCCTGTAGCAACTACAACCATAACAAATAAATGAATGTATTTATGACAGAAGATTTGATTCAACAATATTTCTCGATGCCATGAGCAAACTCTACAGGGTTAATTCTCCCTGATTAAATCAAATAG
The DNA here is from genome assembly GCA_030265115.1 of Mopalia vespertina. Lineage (NCBI taxonomy): Eukaryota > Metazoa > Mollusca > Polyplacophora > Chitonida > Mopaliidae > Mopalia > Mopalia vespertina. The sequence goes on from JAQQZZ010083141.1 coordinate 770, forward strand.
ATACCCTTTCTTTCTGGAGAATACCTCTTAATATTTTTATTTTATTTTATAGAAAACACTTTTTTCAAGCTCAGAGCATCCACCGCCATGGTATTAAAGACTGATTGATGGGTTTGTTTGTTAGTTTGTTTCATTGGGGGTTTAACATCGTACTCATGCGTATTTCACTTATATGGCAATGAATTGTCCACTTCACACGGCTCTCTGCCTATTTACAGTGGAAAACCGAGAGTAAACCTTCTCAAAAACCACCACCGTGATTGCCGGAGCCACATCGTGTGATTCACTTATATACCAGATGGTGAACAGACGGACTTGATCCTGTGCGCAATACATTCAAGTAGGATTAATAAGCGCACATGCTAATCCAGGACCACGGGCCCTGATTTATTGGTGCTTAGGACTAATCAGAAAGATATTTCATTTTTACTCATACTACAATGCATTCACACAGTATAGCGACACTAGCGCTTTGATACTAGGTAAAGCATTTTACTCAGCTGGAAAATAATGCTCGTCAGTTGCTAAGAAAAGAAAATATGGCTTCAATTGATACATACTGCCCATATACAGAAGGCCTAGCATTCAAGTAAAAAACATGTTTGTATTCCAATAAATTGATTGGTGTTTTAAGCCATACTTAACGATTATTCCACTCACTCATTCACTCTGGTAGTGTTGTGGAAAAACATGATGATTTTAAAAGGAACAACATTCCATTATTTGAATGTGAACTAAAACCATATGTACAAAGCCATGATTGCTTGATTGGGTTTTATTGCCATTCTTAAATGGGATGTTAACTTAAAAATAAAGAGAGCCTGGATCGATAACCTGTAATCAGCAGTTATGATAAATGATGTTCAGAGTGTATGAATAGCTTTCATAATAGCACAAGAGCGGATTGGATAACTGACTTGGCAACTCATGTATGGTGAACTGTTCATGCCAAATTGCTTCTCTCTCTTTCGAAAATTGACTAATAACCAACAAGTATTCACCAAAATGAAATCACGAAAATGTTTTGTCAATTATTAAAGAGACTTACTGTTTTGGTGGCAATTAACAGTAGTCAATGCTATAGGTACATACAGGTTATATGGCATGGAATGTCGATTCCATGTGAGTTAACAACTCAGTTACTAAATTGGATATAACATGATTAGAAAAACTAACCACCAATTCACTTTTTTTTCGTTTTCTTACACGTTAAGGGCGTTATAGTTATATGAGGATAGCCTTACTAACACACAAGGGCTTTAGGCAGACACCCGTCCAAATGGACACCCTGAACAATTGCCTCATTTGGGCACCCTGTTTTAAGAAACTTTAACACGCAGCAGATAAGGAAATCGTCCGAATTGGACACCCAGTTATTTGAAAAGTGAAGCAAAATGACCATTATGGACACCATATACTTTTGATTTCTGGCTAAGCCCCTGCTAACACAGCCATATCATTGCACCGTTAGAGAGTTTATCGTCCTTCAGTGCTAAGCAAATACAGTTTGAGTATGCTTGAAACATACTGCCCTAAGCAAGAGGACTGTAAACCAAAACTTTCATTTTGAAATTAATCAAACATACCCGTTTTCTATGTTTGAGAGCAGCTATTTCATCCAATGAGGGTATTTTACTGGATACTCTCTGCCTGTTAGGTTTAATCTGTGGGCCTCGGCGAGTGTCACGAATCTTCCCAACTTTACCATTTATATCTGCTTAAATAAATCATAAATATGGAACTGAAAAATAGCTGATAAAACATAATTGAATTAATTTAAGTAAAATTCCAGTGGCTTTTGAAAAGATTTGCTTTATTATTCTGATACAGCAGAAATATCCGTGAATACACATGTGAACTTTTTTTATTGTTTTGTTAAATTTTATTTTGAAATAATATTGTCCATAAAAAACAATTGATTGATCGCTAAATTGGCAATAGTTGGTCAGGGTGCATTCCCTTCATATAGCTGAGCTTACCCCAGTTTGTGCTAGGGATGAGCCCAATGAAAGGCTGCAATAGCCTATACCTGGATGACCTGTGGTAATGAATAAGTTAATTCTACTCTTTGGGTTGTTTCTGATCAAATTATGCAATATAAAGTCTCAACTACATGACTAAATAAACATACCTGTTCCTTCTTTATTAAATAATAGTTTTTGTGCCATACAAAATCCTGTTGTTGGAGGAACTTGGACACCTTTGCCGTCCCTATTCATCTCTGATTCGCCACTGTAACTATCCCATCTTGCTGGTAACACAAAAAAGTGAGACTGTATTGGAATGTGCATTACTAATTATAAGCTAGAATTGGACAATAAGCGAACGCAAAAAAAAGGGTTATTTGTTGTCAGTCTTCAAAAAATAGGCTTGAAACTTTATCAGTGGTACTTTGGACACAATTCATACACAGAAAAAGATTTGTTTTTTCATTGGGGTTAAACGTCGTGCTTAAGGGTATTTCAGTTATATGACAACGGACTGTCCACTTCACTGTTCCTTGCTTAATTATAATGGAAAACTGATTTTTTGGAGCCCATCGTGTGGCTTGCTCATATAATGGATGGTCGACAGACGGAATCATTCCCGTGAACACTACATCGAAACAGTTTAAGTAAGCGCACACGCTAACCACGGCCGCAGAAATAGAAACAAGAGAATAATCCTAACACAATTGTCAAACCGAAAATGAATCACAAGTGCATGATCATATGTAAAATGTTGACATAAAAATTGTTGTTCATCTGAGCCACAGAAGAACAAATAAGGTCTCCATAAGATTGGATTACCATAAATCAAAGATTTTATATAAAGCGTATTTTATTTTATTTTAGTGTTCACATCACAGGTGAAAGTTCTTATCGGACTGACCATGAACTGAAGTAAATATGGACCTATGATAGAAAAAGAAGCACAAAAGTTTTCTAATAATTAAAACAAAAAACCAACCATCCCCTTTTGGTTTCTTAACAGGACATTGAAAACGAAGTAAGTCCGGTAATAAACATAGGCTTCTTACTTTCTCCCTGAGGCCTGGCTGGTTGACCATCAGTTGTCTTCATTTCTCCATCCGTGGCTGTAGTGTTGAGGACTCTACTGTGACAGTGTTGTTCTATACTGTCGACCACAGTTAACAGAGCATCCAGTGAAAGCAGGTGGGTGGTGAACAGACCTGATACTGGGAAAGCATTCTGAGTAACACAAATAAAATAACAAAGATATATTGGTTAAAAAATTGCCGTGTGAACAGCTCCTTTCTTAGACACATCTTAAAAGTTAAGGGATAACGACAAATTAATGCCTTTAAATGAAGGAGAAAATAGAAGAGAATAAAACCTTTGAAAGAAGTTTGGTGAGATCTTCGAAGACATTAGAACAGTAGAGATCACAGTCATAGTTGATGAAGAGTTCAGTGACAAGACCAGGTATCCTCCACAACTGCACAACGGACTCCAGAGCTATCTCCTTCATCTCATAAGATATCTTTGGACCCTCTGATATAATGATATCACTTAACTTGGTCAAATACATCTGAAACACAGAAAATGAGAAGTGTCCACTTGTGAGTATATATTCAGTCATTTCTTTAGTGTTATCAGGATCTATCATTATTTTATTGTTTATAGATTAACTTTTGGGCAAATTTTAAATTTCATGTCTTTCCAGAAACTGGGCTTAGTTTTTTTCTCCCTCAGAATAATCTCAATTTACACTACTAAGCCAGAAAGCACCGACAGACAAAACAAATTTGCCGTCAACAGTTTCTTCGGAAATTCGGCAATAAAACATACATGTATTTCTAATTTTTGTTTTTTTACATCTTTTTCAAACTTTATTTGAAGAAAACTTACTTCCAGTTGAAATTTGAGATGACTCCTAAGTGCTTCAAACAGAAGAAAGCAGACGCGAATTGCAGCAGCAAACAAAGAGAGACGTTCGGACTGCATCAACTGAAAAAAGATATATATATTTTTCATTAAATTACATTTATTCTATTTTAATTTGCGCTTACAGATTTAGTCTATGTTTGTTTGATTGATGAATTAGGGTTGAATGCTGTTCTCTATTAGTTACTCACTCATGTGATGGCATGCGAGCTCAATGGGTGAAGGAACATGTCATCGACACCAGGGGCAACACACATAGACAAGACAGGACAATCACAAGACACGACATATCACATCAGGTATGATAGATTTGAAAGCTAGAATAAACCATGTAGTCTTTAAATATAAGAGGATTGCAATGGCCACACTCACTTGTTTGATTGGGGTTTTACATCGTACTTAAGGGTATTTCACTTAAAAGATGACATGCCAGCCCAATGGATGATGGAAACCACCCTCGACACCACTGGCAACAAACAAAGACAAGACGAGACAAGAGGGTTCAAATACAGGACAATAACAGGACGAAATACAGACACCACAAACAAATCGGCTTCCTGATCCCCTTTAGCTGAGAACACCAGGGCAACATGAAGCTCCCTCCAACCACCCGCGCCACACTTACTTGATTACAACATGTTTTATCCCATTTGATTATAACTGCCAATGTCTTACCTCCACGGACCATGTTTTATAATGTTTGTTTGTTTGATTGGGGTTTAACGTCATACTCAAGGGTATTTCACTTATATGACGCCATGCCAGCCCAATTGGTGAAGGAAACCACCCTCGACACCACTGGCAACAAACAAACACAAGACAGGACAACGACAGGACACAATACAGACACCACAATACAGACACCACAAACAGATCGGCTTCCTGTTCCCATTTAGCTCTTAGAGCAGCAGGGCAACATGCAGCTCCTTCCAACCACCGGCTGTTTTATAATGATAATCAGTAAACTAGTCTAAATTGTACAGTCATCATGCAGCAAATTACAACTGCATAAATATACAGGGGCTACATAATGATGACAGATGTTGTACAGATGCAGATCAATTTAATTACTTGTCTGATAGGAGCTTAACACTGTGCTTAAAGTTATTCCATTCACATGATCGGATGCCAGCTCAATGGGTGAATGAAACCTCCCTCGACGTCACTGGCAACAAACAAAGACAAGACAGGACAAAAACAGGATGTAATACAAAGTCATCACAAACAGATAAGCTTCATGTTACCCTTATAACTCTGAAAGCACCAAGGCAACAGGAAGCTCCCTCCTAATCCTCCCCTTATTCCTTTAAAAGTTGCTAAAAAATTTAATTATTCTCAAATTTTAAAATAATAACATGATGACTCAGGTTTATCCCAAGGTTTCAGTCATTTTGAAAAGCTAGATAAAGTTGCCGTCCGCATTGAGAAGTTAGATGGTACTTGATGGTTACAAAATGTGGCTACACATTCTCTCCAGCTATAGATTAAAAAGCAATGGTTCAAATGAATGAATGATTAATCAAACGTATAAAAATAATTTGCCATTTTTCAACCTAAAAAATGGAATAAAGAATATAAATATTAGCTGACTTACCATGAATAGGCTTTTACACATCTCATCTTTAACAAGGTAGAGAAGAGAATTAAAAGAGCCAATGTAATCGGCCCCTGATTCTAGTGCTACAGTCAGCAAACTAAGGCCCATGTGGACCATGACATCAGTGTTGTGCCTGTCGAGGGGGTTAGTTAATGAGATCAGAAAACGGAATAGCTCTCTCACACACGGAAGACCATATGGAATAAGAGGTCCAGAACCTGAACAAAAAAAAAAAATCTAAAAATTTTTAAGGAAAGATTTGTTAATTTGTTTGTTTGATTGATGTTTGACATCACACTTAAGGGTACTTTACTTCTATGACGCTGGATTATTAATTGCACACTATTCCTTACATAAATACGGAGGAAATCTTGTAAACCCCCCCCAACATAGACTAAGATAAGACATGACAAAACCAATCCTCTTCATGTTCATGTTGAGCCCTGAGATCACCAGGGCAACAGAAAGCTAAAATGTATCATACAAACAAAGACAGAATAATCAGTTGACGAATGAATGGTCCCACGATTATGAGAAATCATACATTTTTTCCAGCATTAAGCGGATGAAGTTGAACTGACCGTCTCTGGTATGTTGTTGTGTTGTAAACCTGACACCTCTAGAACTGATGTATTCTTCATGAGCTGAGTCCGAATGATCCGCTGCTGAGTGAACGGACTCGGAATCATCTCCAATCTCAGAGGCACCACTGGCCTGATCTACTTCAGAGTTCAGCTCAGTGTCACTGGAATTTTTCTGTGAAGAAAAATTAAAATCACTGTAAGATTAAACACTTAATTAAAATAGATTGCTAACATCAGTGTTGTTTAACCCAGTACGTAAAGATATTTCACTTGTAAGACACAGCAGGGAATTCCACCACTAAATAGCCACATTTACTTTAACACAAACATTTAATGTTAACTGTTTTGTTCTGTTTGGAAAATTAATGTTCCTGCAGTGAGATGTTGGCCTATGACTATGATTGATTGAATGATTGGTGTTTTACACCATGCTAAATGGTATTTCAATTATGAAGGTGGTGTATTCCAACAATAATTGACACTAGCACAGCCAAGATGCGAAACGTTTCAATAATGTTGGAAAGTTAATCTTCCTCTAGTGCTAAGTAAAGACAGCATTGATACTCTTCAAACAAACTGCCCTTAGCCAGAGTGCCCAAGTGCTTTGAGGTATGGAGGATGAATATGTATGTTATTTTGACGTGATGTTTATACAATAAAAAAATTATGTATATTTTAAAATTATGCTGTACAATCATAGGTGTTGTTCAAATGAGATTTTAAGTGATTGTTTTAAGCAATATTTAGATGAAAATAAATCAATCTTAGACATTTCTATAACACAAACATAAAATTTTAACTGTGTTGTTCTGTTTGAAACTTAAGGTTCTTGCAGTGAGATGTAGGCCTATGACTATGATTGATTGATTGACCATTGGTGTTTAAGGCCATGCTTAAAGGTATTGCACTTAAATGTTGGTTGAGTATTCCAACAATAATTGACACTAGCACAATCATAAATGTGAACTGTTTTGATGCTGTTGGAAAGTTAATCTCCGTCCATAGTGCTAAGTAAAGACAGCATTGCAACTCTTCAAACAAGCTGCCCTTTGCCAGAGGGCACCTATTGCTATGCACGATACATGTATAAACTTGAATTTTAATAATACTTGAAATCATCTACATACTCGTAAGCGTTCCTCTGAATTGGGTATTTCCAGAACATTCTGACCACCCGGATCAGGGACTGGTGGATGTGTTTCCCCAGTTATCTCCCTTGCAGATTCACTGATGTCTTGTTCACTAGGAGGCTCTTCTACTATCTCAACTTCCCCATCACCCTCAGATTTTCTTCTTTCAAATTCTTCCTGTTCTGATCGCTCCTTAACAGAAAACATTTAAATCGAGTTTAACAAATCATAATAATTCATAAGTCAGAAAGTCATATAAAACTCAAATGCCAGTTTCCATAATGTTGGAATGTTAATTTTCCTACAGTGCTAAGTAAGTACAGCATTGCTACTCTTCAAATCCAATCTGCTGTTAGCTAGAGGGCAGTTCAGCAGGTCGATGCACAACTAAGCTAAAGTGTTGCATCCGGGACAGATATCAGACTATTCGTTTTGGTTGTACAGGTCTCTCTAAGTATTGAGTAATCAAAAGACTGGATACAGATCATTTCTATTTTGACGGATCAGCTAGGACTTTGAATAAAGAGTATATTAATACTGGTATGATATGTCAGAAATGATCTCTTTATTCATTCATAAAACTTAAAACTGCAAAGAATATTTATTTTAATAGTTGATAAATATCTAACCTGGAATGATTTGTTGATATCTATAACTGAGGCTCCTGGAGCTACGGGAGTTGTAGCAATGGTGGTGTCTGGAAAGTAAACATCATCAGACTCATTGACAGGAGTGCCCAGGGGGGTAGCCTCTGAATCACTTGGTAAGGGCAGGGACTCTTCAGGGGTGGGCGGTACCTGCTGACTTCTCTTAGGTTTAGGCTTAGGGGACCTCTTCTTTTTGGACACTCTGGAAGGATCCACTCCTCCTGCTCTCATCTTTAGCTGAAGTCAATAAGAATGGCCTTTATTTTAACCTTTTCTTACAGTGGTTTAAGGATGTTTATTTAAAAGCAAAAAAAAAAGATGTGATATTTTTTTTCATATGCATGCATAGATTTATATATATAGATTTCCATTTATGACTATTTTCTATGACTTTATTCTTTCCGAAATATTAAAGTATTGTTTTGTACACATATGTTTACTAGCAGATGTCAATGTAGGTTTTAATTAAGGCCTCCAAATAGTATACATCGAGGCATAGTATTAGACAGTTGTCTGAGTATCTTTGAGACACCCAAGTTGACTTTTGAGACACCCTGTTTCAATCAAATTTAACATGGAAAAGATTAGGAAAATTTAAAATGAGACACCGTCATTTATGTATAAATGGTGATTTGAGACAACCTCTTCTAGATTTCTGGCTAACATTGTGTATGAATGTTTTCTACACCTGATTCTGTAAAGAAATACTATTCTGTAAAGAAATAGGAACCTTTTTCATATTTGCTGTCCATTTAGGATCTTCTTTGAATTGAGGTAGACGAGAAAAGAGCAGTTGAACCATATCCATTAGCGTGTGTTCAGCAGACTTCCTTAGTAGTTCTGTCAACAAAACAATCATATCACGATTAGAATTAATCCAGAAAAGTTTGTTTGTTTGATTGTGGTTTGACATCGTACCCAATGGTATTTCACTTACATGACAACGGATTGTCAATTTCACACTGTTCCTTGCTTAAATATGATGGAAAACCGTGTCAGATGAAAACCTTTTGGTTAAAACCACCCCTGCGATTGTCAGAGTGGCATGGTGTGACTCACTCATAAACCTGATCGTCCATAGACTTACTGGAACCCGTGGATAGTATATTGAAGTAGGATTTTTATTGTTCAACATAACACCTTTGCAGGCTTAGTGTCTTTGGTAGGACAGACAAACAGCCTTTACGTTTACCTATTTAAATTAGGATTATGAAAATAAACAAAATAGAAATTCAGTAGCCAGATGTGTTGGTTTTGATATTTTTGGTTTCTTTGATTGCGGTTTTATGCTATACATAAGGTCAATTCACTTATTCACTTATGTGCCAGCCCAATGGCTTGTGGAAACCAGTAACCACCCTAGACGCCACTGGCAACAAACATAGACAATAAGGAAATATTCCAAAGATATCACAAACAGATCGGTTTTAGGTGGCCCTTTACCTCTGAGAGCCCAAGGGCAACATGGAGCTCCCTCCTAACCGCCTGCTGATTTTGATGTAAACATTTCTGTAAATTAAGGTCTTTTTATAATTTTTATTACTATATACATGATATCGGATACATTACACAAAATCACCAACCTGTTAACCTGGTTTCAAAACAGATCCTAAAACAAGACTGCATAATCTCACAGACCGCTTCATTTGTAAGCTGAGACCCGGCAGGTGTCAGCAATAATGTCCGTAACACCTGAAATGCAAGGATAAAAATTTCAAATTAGAATTCAGCATCAGTCAGCTGCCAGCTCCCTTCTCAAAATTTAGATGATACTGTTGTCCTTTTTCATTGATACTATCGCGCAACAAGACCTACTCAATCTTGATTTCCATAATTATTGAGGGATGAAAGTGATGATCTGCCACATAAAACTTTGAGTAGGTAGTTGTAGCCACCAATTAATAAAGCAATAGAAAGGTATTCAATCTAAACTGTTTTATATTCGCTTTATTATTTATACATTTATCAATAATAGATCCTTAAATAACTATATTTTCTGTGTAAATTCAAGACTAGATAAGCAAGCAAGAGTGAAACAATTTGTGAAATAGAAAAGTAAATAGCATGATGTTAATCCAAACAAACTTTGTTGCATGGTCAAGTGACACATTCTTACATGTATTGTATGTTTGTTTGTTTGTTTGATTGGGGTTTAATGCCATACTTAAGGTTATTTCACTCATATGACGGCAATGCCAGCTTAATGGGTGAAGGATGCCACTGGCAACAACAAAACCAAGACAGAATAGAGACAGGACAATCACAGGATGCAATACAAAGATTTCACAAAGAGATCGTCTTCAAGTTGCCGGTTAGATCTGAGAGCATCAGGGCAAGGGGAAGCTCCCTCCCAACAGCCGCCCTGTGAGTATGCCTATCGACATCTTCTGCAAACATATTAATGACAAAAAATAGAACATGAATTTCCTGTGCCTTACATGGAGTATTTTCATAAGTACCACTTCATCTGAGCTGGGGTCTGTACCAACAAATCTTGCATGAGTCACAGCATCAGCTATATTCTCTATAGCAGCAGCGGTACTCTCACTACCTGGATCTAAAAGTCAAACAGTGGAAATTAAAAACAAATAAGCTGATGTTCTGTGATTGATGGGTAATATTGCAAGACATCTCCTTCTGTCAAGACTGGGCTATGCAATAAAAATACTGCACATTTGTTTGTTCCATTAATCATATATTTTTTCAATAATTCATTAATTTGAGAATGTATAAATAGAGGTGCCTGTTCAATGCATTGCATTGTTCTCCAACAGATACAGAGCCCTGTTCACACAAACATTGTCTTCAATATGTATACGGGACTTTTGAGTTATGACATTACAATAACAATCTTAAGAATTTTGTTTTCCTTAAGCCAGGAATATTATTTTGCGCAAACTTCATTTTGCAAAGGGACTTAACTCTGTTGTGATATAAACTTCTATATTAATCCAGAACTTACAGATTAATCCATAGGAGAGAAATTTGTTGACAGAAGTTAAAGCGAGTCCAGTAATAGGCCCTGTGGTGTCCTCCGAGCGAATAACCTCCAAGAATGGACTGAGGAATGTATTGGGCTCCAATTCATCTAAATCTGCAGAAAGAAAAATAAAGCATTTGTCTTTTGTGTATATTTGATGCCATCTCAGACTTGCACTACAATTATTTTGACTTTGTTCCATTTGGGTTTTACACCGGACTAAAGGTTACTAGACTCAGATCCTGCACAATGGATGAAGGACACTAAAATTACTGTCACTGGCATCAAACAATGTTTGTTTGATTGGGGTTTAATGTCGTACTTAAGGAAGTTAAGGGTATTTTGCTTATCTGTTGCCAGATTACCATTTCATACTGTTCCTTTCTGAATTACATTGGAAAACCGTGAAGAAACCTTGTAAAAGCCACCCCCACGATTGCCAGAGCCACATTATGGTATTAACTCATATACCGTACCTGATGGTCAACAGATGGACTCGCATCTGTGAGTGGGTAGGATTACTCGCTAACCACTAAGCCACGGCCGTGGACCATCAAACAATGACAAGATACAATAATATATGTTGATTTTGAAAGCACCACGATCATGTGCATGTCGAAAATGTGGTCATGTGTCATATTAAAAATACAGCCTACAGGCTTTGTGATTTGAGGTTTGCTTATCCTATGCTTTAACACAGACCGCTTGGCTCAAATCACAAGGCCTGAGTCAATTACATTTGAGCTTTCAGGTCCACATGCGGGCCTTTCTCAAGTGAATACAAACATAAAATTTTAAAAACTTACACAATTATTAACGTGATCTTGGCCAAAAGCTTGTATAGTAAATGTTTACTTGGATTAGCTCAGGAGTTTGTGTTTGAATTTATTTAATACAGTCTACACAGGAGTCTTACAAAGCATTTCTATTCATAATTGGTAGGAAGTAATGTGGTACACAGCCAAAGTAAACAAAAGCAAACCCTCACCTGAAATATTGTTTAAAACATCTTTTAGTTGCGAGAAACTGGACAACAATGGATCCTGATCGTCATCCTGCAAATATAAGACAATTACATGTATATTAATTTTGAAAAGGTGCTTAATATATCTACTGTCATACATGTATCTCTTTCATAAAATTATAGACTTTAATAATCCTGGTTTTATAGACTATAATAATCTGTAACACTTAGCATTTCAAAGGGATTAAATTTGAGATTTGGCCCACATATAACCACAGATACAACTATACAATGTAAAGTAATTTTGACCAAAGAGCCTGGCACTTGAAAAAAGCAATTTTAAATGTAATTTAATAACTGCATAATGCAACAACAAAAGGCACAGACAGCCATGCAATTTCATTAAAAACATCACTGCAATTTTGAAACTTTACTGATTTTACAAACTTATTTTATCAGTATCATTTCAGAACTTGTGAATGACAAAAATCACAAGATACATGTACATCAAACAGTTAATGACTGTCTCTAAAGTGGGACACAGGTTAACTTGTGCCAGTCTGAGAGTATCTGAGGGGTTGCAAAACAGGAAGCAACTTGAAGTTCTGACAGCATCTCTGAGCATCTGATTGGAGGCAGTTTTTGACCGACCTGAGCGCAGTGTTTAAATTAATTCTGTACAATATTTGCATATGTTTGTTTTGTTATTTACATATTATTCACATGAATCAGACATTATTTAACTCTTGAAATAGGCTACTGAATAAAATCTTCGAATAAAAGTCGATGAACCCCTGGTTTGGTATTGTAAGATTTTAACAAGACACGGCATGAGCATTTATATGCTCAGCAAGGGCTCCCAGTTAGTTAAAAAGTGAAGCAAAATGACCATTTAGGACACCATACTTTTGATTGCTGATAATCAGGTCTACAGCCTCCAGATGTGTCTAGTTTATTTTGATCGCAGCCGGGCTAAAAGCCATCATCTGAAATGTTAAAGGACTTTCACAAGGAGATTCAAGGTTAACAGAGAGAATAACTGATGTGAAATTTGGCATGAATGAGGTTACCTGATGACTATGTGTTGACCACCTGGACGTTCTTCTCATGGCAGTCACTACAAGATTAATCTCGCCCAGCACAATGTATATTCCTGTTTTTGGTGACCCCATTGTGAGAAGTCTTTTTACAGGTTACCTACAAAAGATCTGAAAAGAGACAAAAGCACCAGTTTTTAAAAAAAAATTGGCATGAGATAAATAGATAAATTGTACCGAGGTCTGCCATTCTAAAGTAGGTACATTCTGCAATTCCATTTCATCCTTTTAATACCAAAGACAATATGTTACATGTACTTGGTTGTCTGGAGAAGTTACATGTGTATTATAATTTGCAGATTAAAAAAGATAAAAAAAAAAAAAATGCATAACATCTAAAAAGACAACAAGAAAAAACAGTTTAAAAGACGAAACTACACTTAAAATTCTCATCCAACAAATATGTCTTACTGGCATTCTGTTGAAAAAACATGTTTTGTCAGATGAAAGTAATATTTTATTAATACTTGTGAACATTTGAGGTGTATGTCAGGAGGAGTGTTCCAACAATAATTGGTACTAGCACTACCATAAAATATCAAGGGTGTTGATTATTTGGGAAATTCAATCTTCCTCCTGTGCTAACTAAGTAAACACAGAATTGCTACTCTCCACAGAAACTGCCTATTGCATCTGCATGTTCAAACTTATGTGTATAATTGGACCATGAGTAACTTTTAGCATAGCAGTTTTACACAGAGCAGACATTCTCAAAATTACACACTTATTTGTTTTGTTTCAGGGTGTAACATTGCATTCTCAATTCAAACGAGAAGTCTTAAAAACTGCCTATGATTTTCGACTAAAACCATCAGTGGTCTTATCCGACATGCAGTGCAATGAATGTCATTATGCAGGGTATCACAAACAAATAACAATGTTTGTTTGTTTGTTTGATTGTTATTTAAGGTTGTACTCAGAGGTATTTCACTTATATGACGGACTGTCCACTTCACACTGCTCCTTGCCTCATAACGTTGAAAAACCGAGAGGATTTTGTTTGTTTGATTGGGGTTTAACGTTATACTCAAGGGTATTTCACTTATATGACGACGGATTGTCCATTTCACACTGTTCTTGCCTCAATACGGTGGAAAACCCGAGAGGAAACATCATAAAAACCACCCCTGCGATTGCCCGGAGCCACATCGTGTGACTCACTCATATACCTGATGGTCAACAGACTCGATTCCATGTACGATAAATTGGAGTAGGATTAGTAAGCGCACACGCTAGCACTAAGCCACGGCCTCGGGCCCAAATAACAATGCATGTTCTGTGTCCACTTCAAACTGTAAATGGCAGATACCACTCTGAGATCTATATATCATCTCACCTTGTTAAGTTTTCTTTATAGGTCAGGTATCAACGATATAAAGCCAGCAACTAAGTTTCCTCAGAAACTAATTTACAGTTTACACACATCATAAATAAGTGTTATCGCTTGGATGCAGAGCGATTACAGTTTCAGCCGAGTTAAAAACTGTACATCGTAACATGACTTTGGTATATAGGTCTATGCATACATATTATGTGTGGGTAATTTTAAATCTTCTCATACAACAATGACAACAATAAAATGGAAGTGAAACAATTTGTAATTTTACACTGACCGAGGCACAAAATTTCGTAGTCCAAGTGGCCCTGGTGTTTTGTTTTGATAATGCTGGACGGTGAAAACTACGTCAGGGATTAGGTTCTATTGAATTCTGTCTAGGCTAAGCACCTGCAGTTTTGCAGGTGGCCGATAAAAACAGCACTGAAACACACAAATGAAGCGTGACTGCATCCCAGAGATAAACTCACACCACAGCAATTTATAGGGGTGTTTTTTTTATTCTGGGTTTGCAGTTTTAATATTTGAACACTTCCTGAAACCCAATTTGAATTTTTAATGTTGAAATGAAAGTTTTATTAAATTTCTGATAAAAAGGAAAAAGGACCGAGATATCAAAAGAAGTTTTTATTTGTGTAACTAAATATGGATGATAGATCAACTGCTGTATACAAAAGGTCGATAGATTCAATGTAGCTTGAAGTTTTGTTCCAATGAATAACACATAATGAATAGATTAAACTGTATATATGCAGCTAACGCAAGGCTTTTGCAGTGTTTGATTTTTTTTCTTTTGGAAAAAAACACAGCATAAACATAATTTTGATCCAAGTAAAAAATGTGAAAGTAAAACAGCTGCATATTTGTACGATCTGTGTGATCTCCATGTCATATGTATTTTCTGGTCATGTATTGCTATGTATCATGTATAACGAGTACAAGTCTTCAAGTTCATGAAGCCTGGAGAATGCAGGACAAAAGTCAGCCAATCATCTCTAAGAGTAGAACAACAACAGCAAAGCGATAAGAATTAACATTACAGAATTTTGTACAGTACAGCGATTAATCTAATTTTCGACAGCCCTAACATCAATGCTTCCTTACCTGTTTACTATCGTTTACAACACATTTCAGTGTGCCTACTTTCTGTACTGTGAATTTGAGAAAATTTCTCGCAAATGAGAGTACAATGTCACGAATGTGTTAGAAAAGGAAAGTAAACAGGCAAGGCACCATTGTCATTGTCAATTAAGTTAGCTGGCAGGCCTGTGCTGTAATCTTTTCTCGCAGAACCTTAAAATCAGTCCTCTCAAATTTTGTGAGATATAAATTTGCATTTGCCGCTGCTTTGCTGATTTTTTAAATACATAAATAAAATAAAAATTGTTATATAATACAAACTTTATTGATGATTGGATTGACAAAATTTGTTAAAACAGTAGCAAAATGCAAATTTAGACAAACACTGCAAACAGTTTAGGAAACCTATAAATTGGTCCTCCTTATATAAGTTTGCATAACCATGGTTAGACCCATTCTGTCTGTTCCCCCCAACAGCACAGGCCTGGCTGGGACATTTAATTTGGGAGAATCAGTGATCTATATATTATATATCATAAAACCTAATGAGCATATCTCAGACGTTAGTTTTTGCTTGACAGCGAATAACTCAAAAGCTATCACGAGAGCCCCTGTGACTACAAATTGCCTAGCTACTGAGTTTTAAGGCTTCAAATCGTTTATTTGCCCTAATTGAGATTTGAAATAGGGCTCAAACCTTCAATTAAGTAGATTTACCGGCTTAATATAGGTTTAATAAGCCAATCAAATAAATTCTTTACTCTTTTATTAGGTAAACATGCCTATACAGTGGGAGTTACAGGACCTTCTATTAAAACTTCAAGTCTACAGTTGGGGTGGAAGAGAGAAAAATGGCGGGTTAGCAACAGATACTTGAACTTTATTTCCGTATTTTTAACAAGGCTAATGGGCGATTTCAAGTCTCGTTTGGCATATAAAATGTGTCAGGAAGTTTAGTATATCAAATATTATTGGACAGTGCTAATTAAAACCATAGTAGCCAGTAAGTGAAAAAACCTTGAAACTACACAGCTATGTGCACTCTAACTCTGTATCTCTAAATAAGGCTACATTATATGTACTGAACTCTGCATCTACAAATTGCCATGTATGTTGCGAACCAATTCCAAATCACAAGGAGGCACTCAGAGATTCTGGTCACGTTGAACAACATCCTATCTTGTTGTAACGTAGCTACGGTTGGAAACTGTACGTTCATGCATGAGTTTAACGTAATTATTATTCAGAATCCTACATTATTAATATTTTTTTGTGACAATACCTGTTAAACTGACTGATTTAGATGACATGAGATATTGTGTCGTTGTTGGATTCGCACACTGACAGTCTAGGTAGACACCCTTTTTATCCCAAATTTGATCCAATCATGGTTGGTTTCCATCGACTTGTGAGCTTGACAATAGTACAGAAGATTTGGCATACAAGAAACCATATATTTACCCTCTGTTTTTAAATGAATACGCGAAATCTGTTCATTCCACGTCACTTGGATGACATTTCTCACGAACAGATTTCACAGGAAGTGCTAGATGACGTGGGGCGCATGTGTAGGCAATGACGTTTCGCAGACCGATGCGTTTCGTACTAATGTACTTGTCTGTTCAAGCTGGGATATATTCAAGCCTAAGTATCTCGATAACAAGAAATATAATCTGTTTTGGGAATATACAAATCTTTATCTGAGTATTGCTTAGGGAGTGGGATAAAATATAGATGAAAGGCAAGAGGAGAAATATCTGATGGCATTAAGATTAGATGTCGGCAGCGGCTCTCTTTTGAAAGGGGTTACTAAAAATGCCCTTTGATTATAGCTGTCGCCGTCTTACCTCCATGACTTTCGTATCTAGACCTCGATTGCATGGTTGATAGATTGATTGGTGTTTTACGCCGTGCTTAAGGGTATTTCACCTATATGACGGCTGTGTAGTCCAACAATAATTGACACTAGCACAACCTAGATGTGAAGCGTTTCCATAATGCTGGAATGCTAATTTGAGTAAAGACAGCATTTCTACTCTTCAAACAAACTGCCCTTAGCCAGAAGAGTATTACCTTTGAATAATAGACCTCGAACATGCTCTAATGTATAGATAGGGACAAATCTATTTTAGGGGTTAAATTTGTAAAAATATACAACAAGTAAAAAATTTAACCCCAAAAATCATGATGGATTTGTCCCTATCTACATGTAGGCCTATACGGTAGCCTAGCCCTATTTTATTTACTTTCAAACACTTACAGCTGAGGCCAGGCGACCGTGTGTATGAATGACGTAAATTTATAGGTCATTGGTGTGTATGACATTGTTTCTTGTTGCTGTTGTTGAAATTGTAGCTTTAGGACCGCTTATATCATGGATGGTCCTCTAAAGAGACTCCAATTACCGTATACAATAATTGATTTAGGCCAGTATTTCATGCGGCCGACACGGAACGTCATATATAGGCCTAATAGGCCTATTGTCTACGCCTCCATGCTGCCTATAGTTTATTCAGAGAACACAATGTTTATCCAATTTGTTTGGTGTATTAGTTCATTCATTAATTTATATTGTTTACATTTTTAATTTTTGTTTTTGTTTCGCGCACATCATCGGCCAGTCGACAGAATCCATAAGTTAACACACGGAAAATATATACTTATAGCTACATGTAAATACCACAAAATAGTTTTAGTAAAGGAATCCAAATATGCCAAACAAGCGAGATAACTCCAATATATATAGTCACGAATTCGCCAACACGTTCAAGGGGAGGTAATTTACTATAGTTTATCAGTTTACCCGCCTTGTACAAAATAGTAGGTAAGTCAGTTGGAGTCTAGTAGTGGGGCAGTTAAGTGACAAATATTGGAAGGATTCTGCATTTTGTGATAGAAGCATGAAATTTGGTACACTG
>JAQQZZ010083152.1:6209-18980 GCA_030265115.1 Mopalia vespertina
ACATCACAGGACAAATACAGGATACTACAAAGACATCACAGGACAAATACAGGATACTACAAAAACATCACAGGACAAATACAGGATACTACAAAGACATCACAAACATATCAGCTTCCTGTTTCCCTTTAGGTCAGAAAGCACCGGGGCAACAGGAAGCTCCCTCCAACCACCCGTCATAACCTTGTTAATCCTGTATATTGCCACATATTGCACAGTACAGATCCTTGTCTGAAAAGTAAAGTGATTTTTCCACAATAGCAAAAGACACAACACTTGATCAAGTTTCATAAAGAAAGGGCACACTCAACACTGTGAACAAATCATTCTTCATGATCAATTCACTGTAAACAAGTAATAGCTTCAAAATTATACTCACAGTATTTTTGTTTCAAATGATTGTTCAAGTCTTGTCTGTCTCTCATCGGCTTCCTTTACTAGCATCTCATTCCGAGAATTGGCTGATGTTAAATCTTGACGAAATTTGTTTTTTTCCGCAGTTATTTGTTCAACAAGCCATCTATAGTATAGCAGAGAATTTGATTGGTTAAATATGTGTAATAGTACAATATATTCATTGGTTGGCATGGTTACATTTATCTTGCATACTATAATTGTGATTGATTGATAGATTGGTGTTTTACGCTGTGCTTAAGGGTATTTCACTGATATGAAGCTGATGTATTCCAACTAAGAACAACAACTTTGCATGCAATATGAAGCCCGTTGAAGCTTTATTTATAATATATACAGAAAAAACTAAACCATCAAACGAATAGTGAGCTCAGTTAGTAAAATACTTTTATAATTGAAACATTTTATTATCATCTGTGTTTTTTATTATAAACTTTAAACAAGAGCAAAAGCTGTAACTAAGGAAAATAACTATTTTGTCTATATTTGTGCCATGGGCTGTCAAACAGAGTGTAACAACGATCACATGCCACAGCTATGTAGAGCTAGCAAAAAATAAGTCATGTAAATTAAAGTCATTGTAGATGATAAAATGAAAATTTTAGGAAGAATTTTATATCTTAAAATTAAGCATTTATGATTGTTTACGTACTAGTAAAGTAGGGCTTAAGTTTTGTGGATCTCCTTCAACTGCAAAACAACACAACTCCAACCGTTGTAGGAAAATTTAACACTGTTTAATTTGTCTTCTATTTTTTTCTCAAAAATGATTTCTATGCATTATAATGCAAACAAAAGATATTAAGTAGAAACCATAAAAGAAAAAAAAAATGAAAAAAATAAACACATCTGATTCCTAAAATCAAGAAAATAAACACATATTACCTTGAATGTTGAAGTTCTTGTTGATAGGAGAGAAAAGCAGCTTGAAATGTGGTGTTAAGATCATAAGAACCAACGATCTCCTGTGTTAAGAGGAAGGAAAGTTCTGACAAATTGATCTTACTTTGTGAACTGAAACCGAGGCCCTGGTAAAAGGGAAGAAAACAAAGTATTGTTCAATTATTCATGCAAAGTAATCTCTCTGGTGAAAGCAAAACAGTAAAATAGAAGTTTTTCTTTCATTTTTGTGATGCTGGATTTTTGTGAGGTCATATTTTAAAACTGCAGCAGATTTATGAATGGGTTTTGGTTGACAGTTTAAGTTTCATCTGTCATCGCCTTAAGTAATAGAACATGCCAGGGTTGTCTAAAAGATGCTGTTGACCATCTGGTTTTGTCTACTGGACCTTGGGCTGTTTCTGGCAAAGGTCTAGAAATCAATGTCATTTATCTGTCCATCCTTCTAGTCTTTTGCAGCATGTTCGATACGTATCACCGATGTTCCGATCTTTGTTTGTATGAAATGTCTTAATTTAGATTAAAACATCATCAGTGGGTCACAAACTACATGTACATCATTTGATTGGTTGGAACAAAACAAATTCTCAATTCGGCGTGAAAACAGGATTGAAAGACAGTGGTTGTTATAGGAAGCGAGGGTTTTTTGAAAAACACCATGTCCACCATATGTGTGACATGTTCTGCTCAATTCTGGGTTAAAAAACATAATTCTAAAAATAGATTTTGAAGGGTAGTTGAAGGAAAACAGATTTATAAAATTCAGTGGTTGTGAAGGATATTTTTGATTCAGAAGATGGCTGTGTGTCATAATTTAAAAAAACAAAACTGTGACCATTTTCTTTTAGACTGGCAAATTAAGTCTGAAATGAAATCTGAACAAAAAAAAATTTATGCAGCAATTTCGCATTCCAAATGTTTCTTTGCATATTTTTGTGTCTTGATTTATTTCAACAAAGAGCTCAACAGCCTGATGTTTTACATTGAGATATTCCTGATTCATTTCTTTTCCAATGTGAAAAAAAGTATTCTCTCGGCAAATGATGCTTTAATTTATTTT
The DNA here is from genome assembly GCA_030265115.1 of Mopalia vespertina. Classification (NCBI taxonomy): domain Eukaryota; kingdom Metazoa; phylum Mollusca; class Polyplacophora; order Chitonida; family Mopaliidae; genus Mopalia; species Mopalia vespertina. Next base: position 8,584 of record JAQQZZ010083152.1, read on the forward strand.
GGTTGTTTGTTTGCTTGTTTGTTTGTTTGTTTGATTGGGGTTTAACAATGTTTTCAAGAGTGTTTCACTCTCATGATGACGGATCGTCCACTTCACACTGCTCCTTACCTAACTACATAAATAACCAAAAGGAAACGTCATAAAAACTACCCCCGTGATCGCCGAAGCCGCATCGTGTGACTCACTCATATACCTGAAGGTCGACAACTTATTTTAAAATCTGTCAAAAATTTCTGATTTTAAACCTTGACAATGTCTTCTTTTTATAATGCTAAATCCTCCAGCCTAAACCACTTACTGCCAAGATGTTTTCACCATCCACAATGCCAATAGATTCCCAATTTTCTAACAAATCATCCATTGAACAAAATCTTCAATAAATAAAAAACAAAGTCAATTATTTAAATCATTTCTACCTTGCTGGTCTGTGTAATGTTTACTGTTCTTTGCATTATATACATTCTAAAGATACTGATCAATCATTGGGTAGTTAATGGAAATCGTCCTGCTTACAGATTCAAATTCATCAACATCCTCCTAAATGTTATAAATTGATAAAAATTGGGAGAAACATCTGAAGTTCTAGCAATGCAAGAGGAGGCGGCTATATTCCAAGTGAGTATAGGTGGATTTATTTTTAACTTTATATTGTGCAAAAAAAGAAAAAAAAAATTACTAAAATAAAGTACCACTGTTTTCTGCAATTCTGCATATTGCAATCCAATCAGAGGTCACCCGCTCCAAAAGTAGTGAGAATTGATTGGATGATGTGTAGCGTTGCCATAATGTTAGAAAGTTAATTTTCCTCCAATGCTAAGTAAAGACAGCATTGCTACTCTTAAAACAAACTTAGCAAAAGTAGTGCGAAACAAAGTGCGGAACAAAAATACGTTAAAATATGAAGTACCCTATAACGTCTAGCAGTTGGGACAGACAAAAAGGCTTTACCACAGGGGGTCTTACATGTTCTTTCTGTGGACTGTCCCAAAATTACAGTGTCCCAACAACTAGAAGTTATAAAGTATAAAAGTTACCCAGTGTTGTTAGTATCAACAGATGAAAATACTCCACTTCCTGTGAGGGCTGTATTACTGGACGGGGTTAAAGCCCGGAAACTGTCATCATGGGAATGAACCGGAGTAAGGCCTCTTGAATGGCGTCTAGACTGGGGTGTGTGAGCTACGGGTCTTAAAGGGAGGGAGGTATCAGCGGGCATTGGATGATGTGCTGATAAAGCATGCTGAAATAAACCCATGTGGAATTCATCAAACGTTATTCTCCCATCTCCATCATCATCCAGACGACCAAACAACTGCTTCAATTCCTGTAAATATGGGGGAAAGAATTTCCAGTTGTTGAATGCAATTTAAAGCACAGTAAAGCTCATAGTTTATATTTAGCACGGCTGGAATTTTCAAAAATTTCCTGCAAATGAGTAAAGTAACAATACAAATTTCATGCCAGGGTACTGAACACACAGGAAATCTTGCAATGATGCTTTTACAGAGCTCACAATATAAAATTTGGAGTCCTTTTTAACAAACAAACAATTGTCATCTTTATTTTTTACTTTACTCCAGAGTCAGTACAGAAATTAGCAATATCCACCTCAGCATGGCTCAGAAAAAGGCAAAGTTGAATGGGAACTGTTGTCAGCATGGTTTCATCCTTATCATAATGTCACATATAAAAGTTTGTTTGATTGGGGTTTAACGTCGTACTCAAGGGTATTTCACTTATATGACGACGGATTGTCCACTTCACACTGCTCCTTGCCTTATTATAGTAGAAAACCGAGAGGAAACCTTGTAAAAACCACCCCCGCGATTGATGGAGCCACATCGTGTGACTCACTCATATACCTGAGGGTCGACAATTTATTTTGAAATCTGTCAAATAATTTTGATATTAAACCTTGACAATGTCTTCTTTTTCGATTCTGTGAACGGTAAAATGAAGTAGGATTAGTAAGTACACACACTACCACTAAGCCACAGCCCCATGTATACAGGAATAATGTGATACATGTACTTGGTGAGATTAAGTGAAAAGTCCAGTTTTCCGTCAATTGTAAAAACTCAACAATATTGCCTTTGTTTTCTTATTAATATTTTTGGTCAATTATCAGGTGTTCAGCCAAACAGTTCAGAGCGTATGCGCATAGGAGCCAAACGTTCGCATGTCTTAGGTAATTTATTGGTACTCTAGGTGTGTCTTTGAATACACAGAGGAGATCCGCAAGTAAACAATATTGAGCCAATGAAAAGCTGTTCTCTTTGAGGTCAGTGCTATTGCTGTATAAAATACAATTGGTGATTCCCATAGTCCTTACTTTTCCCAGCAATGATTATGTAGAGCCCAATCTCCCCACCACTTGTACTCTAACTTTGGAATAGCATCATGAGAGTTGATACAATGTTTTGAATGTGATATGACTTCAAAGTAACCGAAAGCCAGGATCGACCTGGGATTACAGCTGTCATTTACAGTCATATAACCCACCTTAAGGAGAAATTGTCTAGATAGTACGTCACACTATGGTTTTCATAAAATCAAAACAACTTTGAAGTTTTTCTAGTACCGTGGGTGGGAGCAGCTTTTCACTTCAAACAAAATATAGGTCAGCCACCTGTACAGCAGATGTACTTTATCTAATACCGCATTGAGCCAATCAAGTGCTTTCTTCACATATAATCTTTTTTTTATAACTATTATATCCTGACTTGTTAATTGGATGGAAACTATTCAGCAAAAGAAAGCTGATAATATCGGGTTTACATTTTATGATATCAAAGGATTTGTTTGTTTAACATTGTACTCAAGGGTATTTCGCTTATATGCTGACAGACTTGATCCAAGGAATGGTACATCGAAGAAGGATTAGTAAGCCGCGGGCTGATATCAAAGGTTTGTTTGTTTGATTGGGATTTAACATCGTACTCAAGGGTATTTCACTTATATGACGACGTGCCAGCCTAATAGGTGAAGAAAACCATCACTGGCAACAAACAAAGACAAGACGGGACAAGTACAGAAAAATAACAGGACACAAAACAGACACCACAAACAGATCGGCTTCCCGTTCCCCTTTAGCTCTGAGAGCACCAGGGCAACATGAAGTTCCCTCCAACCACCCGCTGATATCAAAGGAACAAGAGGCCTATAGCAGTGGAGGAGTGGTGTAATAAAACGATATAATTGTCTGTCTTACAACTGAGTCTCTCACTAAACGTTTCGCAGGTGGTTGGAGGGAGTTTCATATTGCCCTGGTGCTCTCAGAGCTAAGGTGAACAGGAAGCTGATGTGTTTGTGGTGTCTGTTTTGCGTCCCGTAATGCGTCCTGTATTTGTACTGTCTTGTCTTTGTTTGTTGCCAGTGGTGTCGAGGGTGGTTTCCTTCACCCATTGGGCTGGCACGTTGACATATAAGTGAAATACCCTCGAGTACGACGTTAAACCCCAAACAAACAAACAAACACGAAACGTTTCTGGCAACAAATGACTGCAACATAAACTAACAGAACAGATATTACAGGGAGCTCTCACCTGAGAAAACCTAACTGTTAATAAGTATAGTCAGTTCCCCTTTACTGCAGAACGTTTTACCTCAGATGTCATGTCCATTCCAATATGTTCACAGATTCTTGCCAGATCACTAATAGTTATATCTTTAGTGACGTCCATTCCCAGTGCTTCCCAAATATCCCTCACATGTTCTTCTTCTGTTAATACTGGCAATGTGTCCTCTTCCGTCATTTCGAAGTTTGATTCGCCTGTTATTAATTATGAACGGTAAAACTGGATTAAGGCTATGGCATGCCAAAGCGGAAAAAAATCAAGACCGTTAAATTTTGCTCCAAATTTTGAAGTATACTTTTAGCTCATTATAACAAAATATCAATATATATTCCAAACTATTGTACAATAAATATTAATTCAGTTCAAAAATGATATTTCTCCATGAAAAACAATTTTACAAGGAGCAATAAGTTTTTATTTGGTCCAAGATTTACATTTATATTTGTTAGAAGACGGTCTTACGGTCAAATTGTTTATATATAATAAGGCATGTAGGTGGGGTAGGCCTATGGTGTTGGTGTTGGTGTTGTTGTTGTTATGACACTAAACTGAATAGCCAGAATTTTTTTTTCAAAGTTAGTTATACTTTGACTGCACATAACATGCCGAGTAACACTTGTATGCCCACAGTCATAATATGGTGAGGGCATACATATGAAAACAAGATTATTTATATTAACCTTCAGCTTCAAACGTCTCAGATGTTTGTCTATCATTCTTCTTCATGGAATTTTCCCCCTGAAATTGAATATGAAAAAATTGACTTCTGTTTACATCAAAGACTGAGATACTAATTTGGTCATATTTAAGGCTATATATTTAACATCATGATAGTCCAATAGGTTAAGGAAACTCACCTGGTACAACAACGACCATGAATAATAACATACTAGACAATCACAAGAGAAACAACATTGAGCAACAAGTGCTAAAATTTACAGTGCAAGTCACCACAAACTAAACAGCTTTGTCGTTGTTGTTCCTTGATATATCAGACATAACAAGTGTAGCAGTAAGCTCCAGCCAAGTACTCAAGTGCAACTAGCAAATAATGACATCACCTTGATGAAACAGAATAAGATAATAATTGTGGGGGGACATGGAAATCTATTATATTGGTCAAATAGCTTACCTACATGTAAACTGTAACCTGAAAATGTACTAAATTCACATACAATGCAGTCTTACATACATGTGCAAGTTTTACTATTGTAGAAAGAACTGCAAATTGATTTTCTACCCCAATAGTAATTTGTCATCACAGTAGTAACTAGAGCTGTATTCTTCTCCGGTGTACAGGTGCTATGAATTGTGATGCCTGATGACAATGTAGGACACACACAGTCACACACACATCAGAATATGTAACAGCTTGCTTGTAGATTTCAGCTCACATTATTTTGTTTGGAGAGGGCATGATGGCAGACCTGCTAGTAACCTTAGAAGAAATTTAGAGTATGTTCTTTCCATTTTGTGTATTTTTGTTTTACAGCACAATACAGAATATTATTTTGTATATGTATTTTGATGGCCCTTCAGTGTAATTTACATAAATTATGTGTACAAAATACTTCAGAATACACCAGGTAGGCGGGTTTGTGATGGGGTGGGGACAGAATTATAGGGTGGAAAAAGAGGCTTCATGACAAGAAAATATAGCTCATGGTAGACATGGGGAGAAAGTATCAAACACATGCAATTGTTTTTTTTATCTTTTACATTGTGTTCAAGGTTATCCCACTAGTATGACAACATGTATGCCCAATAGGTGGTGGAAAGCACCCACGCACCATTCAAGGCAAAAACCAAAGACAACAAAGGACCAGAAATGACACAATACAATGATATGACAAACAGATCAGCTGCATGCTGCCCCTTATCTTTGCGGGCAACAGGGCAAACTCCCTCTAGCCTCCTGCCATGCTATGCAAATGGTAAAGAAAGTTTGATAGGGTGAGTTAATTCATTGGTTGATTGGTAAGTGTTTTACGCCACATTCAGTGGTATTTCAGCTAAGCTGTGGCATGATGAGAGTTGAAATGTTGATAATAACAGTAGGCCCCTATGCACTTTATTATGCCCTATATTTTGTCTGTCTAACACGGATAAGAAATCAAATTGATTTTTAGCTTGTAAGCCTCAAATAATCAGCTTTATACTTACTGCATTTAAAAGAGATCTAGTCTTACAGAGTTAGTTACCCTTGGTCCATTCACATCGTGACTTGATCTGAACTAGGCTACATGTAAATGATGAAACTGAATTCTATCCAGATATCAAAGATCATAAAATATATGCACTAACATAAAACGGGGTTAAATTAAATAAATAGTAAAATACAATTGAAACAAGCAAATGAAATACACTATTTCTTTTCCTTTTAAAACATTATCACCACAATTGCATAGTGATATAACGGTACTTAATAGTGACCTGAGCCACATACTCTGGAACCTCATCTAAATAAATAAATTATAAATTTCACTGCTTATGGCTGAACATGTTATGTATTGTGTACGGGAATCAATAAAGACAGTATCGTGTTTCTGTACTGGATCTATAAGAAAGGCACAGTTGTTAGACATAACACCCCGGGCAAAAAAAAAAAAAAAAAAAAAAATCAAATTTATAACTTTTTGAGTTGATTAGTACAATGGGTACAATGGCCGCTTTGTTTTCACTTTTTCCGACATTCACAACATTTCTAACTTCTTCAATGAGTTACTCCATGTAAAGTTTAGAGCTGTTGAGAAAATCAATAAGGTATCATTTTTATTTCACCCAATGACAGTGCATGCAGTCACTGCAAGGCGGCAATATGCCAGAGATCTTCACGTAAGCGCTGCTATCATTGGTCAGCAGTACGGCGGTGTTAAAATCTTAATTAAACAACGAAACAGTGCACATCATCATTGTTGATTTGTATAACAAGCGAACTAATAAAATGACTAGATACAAAAACAACCCGTCACTTCTGACCTCATCTAGTGTCTTTTTGTTTACGTATAGCCTACCGACACGTTTCTATACTTATCAAAATTTCTTCAGCCAAAAAAATAAAAATACACCTATAATGTGAAATTTAAGGGCAAAGCTAACCCTGAGTTGACAGTACAATAAATACATTATCGTAAAGCCTAAGGGCTACTGACCATCATGACGATCAGTATGAAAATGTTCCATACGGATTTCTTGTCAGAATTTATTCAGATTGCCATTAAAGATATTAATGCAAACAAAAAACTATAGGGCCTACACCATTGATTACTGTGTTGGTTGTATTTCAAAATGTATGTGATTTCGAGGACACAGCACATACAAATTGACTGGTGAGTAAGCTTGTGTACTTGAAATCGTCATGATGGACAATAGCCTTTAAGCCACATGATAGTGTATTTGTAGTCCAGTCATCTCAGTGATGACATGCCAATTCTATGGGTGGAGAAAACCACCTTCAATGCAGTGGCAAGAAATGATGACAAGACTGGATGATATCAATCCAGATGCACAACAAAGGCACCTCAAAAGATCTACTTCGTGATGGTCTTAAACCCTGAGAGCACCAGGGCAACAGGTCGCCCAGATCCTCAATATGAAAGTGACAAGTGTTGCAAATGTCGAGTGGCTTCACGCAATGTCTCACATACATGTAATTGTGCCATTGATCATTTTAGAATAGAATAAGGGATCATATTTGATCTTCATCTTCAAGTTAAACCTCTGGGGCCAGTTTTGTCATGGAATGGCAAATTGAATTTAATAGCGCTTGGAGCAACCTGCCCGAGGTTAATATCGCTGGATTTGTTGTGTACTACTGCAATAGTGCCAGGCTTATATAGCTCTAACAAGCTGAGTAGCTAGCAGATCCCTTTGCACAGGTTTATTTTCCAAACAAGAGCAATGTGAAGATCGTATAATACTCCCAAAGCGTTAGCCAGAAATCAAGAAGAGGGTGTCTCAAATCACCACTTTTACCTAAATGGGGGTACATGTCTCAGTTTAAATTTTACCTATCTTTCCTATGTTATAATTTGATTGAAACAGGGTGTCTCAAAAGGCTACTAGGGTGTCTCAAAGACACTGAGACAACCCTGCATCTTACACTATGAATACCCATTATTATATGACTTAACCATATATAGCGGGCAGATTGCCCGCTAAAAGTCCAAAAGTGTTTTGTTTTTAAAATTAAGACATAAAGTATTCGGGCAAAATTATTGTCATCAGGAGACACAGTGATGTACATGTAGCTACCAGCAAGTTTTGACAAAAATCGGACAACACTTAAGTCAGATGTTAAGCGGAAATGAATTGACCAATCGGATTGCAGTACTTACAGTACCTAATATTAATAATGCACAGACTATGCTCACCATCAAACTTAACCTTAATCTTTATAAGTTATAGCTACTGAGCAAGGTAGACAATATTGAACATTAAGGCAATATATTGAGTGAAAACGATTCGCCCAATCGAGCTTGACAGTTGTCTTCATAGGTTGAAGCTACTGACCAAGTAAAGTTCAGTTAAAATCGTACAATGTTTAAGCTAGATATTGAGCGGAAACTGTAAGAAATATATTATAATATATGTGTATATACATACAAACGAACCAACCAATCAGATTGCAGTATAGTAATTGATTTTGCACAACCTTCACTCAATTTCAGACTTGATCTGAATCTTCATAGGTTGTAACTCCTGAGGAAATTTGACAACAATCGGACAACATTTCACCCAGATATATATTCCAAGTTATCGAATCGCCTCAGATTCGACCAGATTTAGTGGATTACACCACCTATAGAGAACAGAAAATGGTAATATTTGCCTAACAGAGTCTTTAATGAACAACAGTTTCAGGACAGTTTTTTCCCGCTTCCTGCTTGTTTTGGCTGAATTTGGTGTTTACCATGGCCGCGTGTTATCTGTGTTTTTGTTGGACAACTGAAATTGTGACCTTTCGTTAACCCCAGTAAGCTTGACCTAATTGAACAGTAAAAGTAGAGGGATTGTGTTTGATCTCAATGTAGTGACAAACAAAACACAGGGAGCGTTTTTGAGATATGATTTCAATTTGATTAGACCTCTGCCATCACTTGTGGCTGCTCAGGTTTTGAGGACAGGTCTTAAAGGGAAAGACCACTGATTTTCTACCTAAATGTATTATTTTTATAACATATTTCCAAAGACAAACATCTGTAATGCACTTGCAAGAGAGTAAGCATAGCCATTTAAGAGTTCATTTAAAAGGCGGAACTGACGTCATTGTTTAAAAACATGGTCGGTCAACAGTGTGTCCATTCGCTTATGGATGTATTGGAAGGCATCTGTAACTACACGGCATATACACAAGCTTGGTCATCCAAGCATTAAGCGCATATACATGTACATATGAAAATAGCTTGTTGAGTAACACGTAAGTTAAGCATGTTTTCATTTGACGTGTAATTTTAAAAAATCTGGTTTTTAGTACCAGTTTGATATGTACAAGCAGAGGTTTTTTGTTGTGGTTCCGTTTGGGGACAGAACTACATGTATCTCTTTCGGTTTTATGTGAAAGCATCCACAAGTGCATGCACTACGGTTTGTTTGTTTGTTTGATTGGGGTTTAACCTCCTACTCAAGGGTATTTCACTTATATGACGACGGATTGTCCACTTCACATGGCTCTTTGCCTAATTACGGTAGGAAACCTTGTAAAAACTACCCCTGCGATTGCCGGAGCCACATCGTGTGACTCACTCATACAGCTGAGGGTCGACAGGGGGAGTCGATCCTGTGAATGGTAAATCGAAGTAGGATAAGCAAGCGCACAAGCTACCACTAAGCCACGGCCGCGGGCTCATGCACTATGGGGACAACTACCGTGTTTTCGAACAATGACGTCGGCTTTTAAATAAGCTTATTAACGGGTATGCTTACTCGATTGCAATGGCAATACAGATGTTTGACTTTGAAAAGATGCAATAATATAAAATAAGTTTAGGTACAAAATCAGTGGTCTTTAACCATTAACATGAGCACTTTGACCATGGGATCAGCAGTAACCCCTAATCGATTGTTTTGTTTGTTTGATTGGGGTTTTATGTCGTACTCAAGGGTATTTTACTTATATGACAACGTGCCAGTCCAATGGGTGACAGAAACCACCCTCGACACCACTGGCAATAAACAAAGACACAACGGCTTATATACAGGACAATAACAGGACGCAATACAGACACCACAAACAGATCGGCTTTTTGTTCCCCTTTAGCTCTGAGAGCACCAGGGCAACATGAAGGATCAGTACGTCCACATGCTTACCACTGAACCACGACAACGGGCAGATTCTATCTTTGACTTTGACTGGTAAAGGTGTACAATGTTCCTATCTCAAGACCTCTATTAAATTCCTAATGTCACAAAACAAGTCAATTATGAAGGAGGCCGAGAAGAATTTCTACGTGAATTGCTAAAAGAAAACTTCAGGACTGAAGAAATCGCCAGTTTTATCAAAATTCAGGACTGATAATGCCCTTTTTCACATCAAGAAATATCATTCAAGACCATACTTTGTTTTATTATTCTGCTTTTGTTTCATGCAGAATTCCTAACATTTTCATTTTCCCCGGGTTTGCTGATTTTTAAATACATAAATGTGCCTTTGTGAAAAATAAAGCAAAATTGCTTTACAATACAATCGTCATTGATTATCGGATGACAAAATTTATCAAAATCAGTAGCAAAATGCAAATTGAGACGAAGACTGCAAACAATTTGGGAAACCTATAAATCGGTCCTCCTAAATTAAGTTTGCATAACCATGGGGAGACC
>JAQQZZ010083163.1:0-18977 GCA_030265115.1 Mopalia vespertina
GTCCATTAATATGATTTGTCAGAAGATGGTAATGTGTGTATATTTGGTTAAACTGTATGTCTATTAATATCTTATGTTTATGTGTGTATAACTGTGTTAGGTGCGAGTTATACGCCCTAAAAGTAATCAATTCTAGTGAACACGATGACAGCACATCTACGTGGTATCGTACATTTCTCGGTAGATTAGGATGCTGTAGTCTTTTTCTTTATATTGGTATGTTTCTTTCTTATAATTTTTTCTTTACCCCACTGTTGTATTGCTTTAATCAATGTAAATGTTTTTGTTGGTGGCAGATTTATTTTCTGTATTATATAACACTTTGGATAGACATCCCCTTTATCTCTAATGGCTCATTTAAACACGAATCCATTCTCTAGGACCGAACTTTCGTTATGACGTTTTTTAAAGGAACCATCTGTACCTGCCTGTGTCCCTCCTACCGATTCTGCGTCGAATATTTTCTTATTGGAATTACTATAATCTATGACATTACTAGAATATAAGCCCATTGACATAAATATACCTGATCATTCGCACTCGTCGACGATAACGAATATGAATTTTCAAACTGACAAGACATCGAAAACCATCAATTTAATTACTTCTCTGAAACATGTATTACTTCTGAACCTCTCCTTTAGAGCACAGTCTCTCAAAACCATCTACCCTTTCTTCATTTGAACTCCAGAAGCCTCAACAAGCATTTCACTAAAATATCTGCAATGCCTAAATTACCCATTCTCTGTTCTTGGCTTTTCTGGCTTATCGTGTATACGAACTGACTATCGGAACACTATGCGTTTCTGAATTTACTCAAGTTGCGGAATTTGATAATTACTCCATTAATTGATTAAGCTAATTATCTGGGAAATGTTTCAAAGTGAACATAATTTCGCTTTTTGGGGGTTGTGTACGATCTTAAGTGTATGCAGATGTGAATTTTGTTTTAAATACGATTCCACTGTATGTAACATATCGAAAGGACTTTAATGGTTTGCATATATACGTAATTGATGCTTTTCTTTGTTTAAAAACATCTTTAGATAAATACAGTTTCATTTCATAAGATAGCGCATCATTGCATGTCTTCATTATTCAAAAAATATATATGCGTGAACCAGGCTTTCGGATTTACTCAAGCAAAAGCTAATAGTGAGTAATATCTAGATTAAAATTATGTCAGTTTAAGCGTCCCTTTGTCCGTGCTTTATGTAGAGAGAAAATCGCCATCACTGGGTAAGGATTCGTAACAAATTCTGCCGTGTAGCTCAGTAGGTAGAGTGTTGGGTCTGTAAACCAAAGGTCCCGGGTTCGAATCCCAGTGGAGGCAAGTAAATGTTTCTCTCTTCATTTATTCAAAATACGTATCTACCGACTAAGCATATATATATTTGAATAAATGAAGAGAGTAAATACAAAAGCCTGCAAAACAAAAAAACCCACAAAATTCTAAACGTTAGGATAACAAACAGCATTTACAATTTGGACCGCTCCATTTTTATGTAGGCCTTTTACAAGTTTTAAGATCTTCGGTTTTTCTCAAATTCAGCTGTAGTGCATTCCATATTTTGGAACCTAAAAACGTAAAACTCCGTCCTCCCTGGAACTCAGATTTTATGCAGGGTAAAACTAATTTTTTTACATCATTTCTTAAAATATATTTACATATTTAAAAAAAAAGAACTTATATAAGATCGTGATAAATTATTTTCAGCTTTAAAAACATCAATAGCAAAAGTTGCTTTGTGAAACTGGTCCCAGGACAATAGCTGGTTATAGTCTTGCTGATACTTGTATGTTATTTACAGCCTAACTTTAGTAAATGAAGGAACCGTCTTACCTGCTGTCTGAACAACATGTTTGTCATATAAATCTATCAGCTGTTCCAATGAATATGGCTTGTTTCCGATTTCCAGAAACTCTGAAAGAACAGCTTCGTCTTGAACTTCGTTAATCCCCACATTTGAAGCGAACTCCGTATTATACAACCGTCCAAGAAATAACTTGGTGTAGCTTCTAAGATTGAACAATGCGCGATTTTGTGCTTGAATATCTTCGGTTTTCCTCCAAAATTCCGAAACACTTTTTAGAAACGTAAATTCTTTCGGCTCCATCTTAGTGTGTGCTTGTGTGTCAATGGGGAGATGTAATCACTTCACTAACGTCGAAATGACATGTCACGTGATGCGTTGCTTGTTCAACCAAAAAGTTAAGATATTTACTAAAAGTATATACTTTTTATAAGTTTGTTTTAAGTATAAATATAGACATTCTTGACAACATCGCCGACAACACGCGGACAGCTATTTGCACACGCAATTTTCAATCCCCTCAAACGTTAGGAAAACACGCAATAATTAACCTATGCAATTTTTTCAGTATCAAAGTTAACCACAATGTGTGACTTTTCCTAGTAAAGCTGCATCCACCGTAGGGCAGACGGGTTTGTTTATTGGAGTTTAACGTCATACTCAAGGATATTAGTAGTATAGTAAGACAGCTCTTTTATTATTCGCTATTACATAATATGGAAGAGTTGTGCGTTATCAAGTATTAAACCTTTACTACATAAATAGTAGAGAGCAGCCAATTTGGCTCCTATTACTCCTATGTAGTAATATTTTATTAAAAAGAAAGAGGGATTGCACTCGAGGATGGCTTGATAAATCTCAGGGACCTCCCACCCGACGTCTATCGTCCCAGTTGCCTCTGAGGCCTCAGCCCGCCGCCTGGTAAGGGTGGTGTACGCTCAACTTTGATTTCTCTCGATAGTTGTGGCCGATGTGGTGGTAGGGGTTCTGGAGTGGTTTGTGGACTGACCCATCTTGATAGTAAGTATAGACGACTGTCATCTCGGCCACCGTCTTCTCGTCCTTCTTCTCCCGGTCGATGATGGTGCTGGTCGGGTATTGGTTTTGAATACCACTCCCCCGGGTTGATGTGATCCAGCCTCATCCGCCCTCATCGGCCCTCCGCTGCTGGTCCAACGGACAGGATAGCTTGTAAATTTTGCTGTAAGCCTCCAGGCTAGGCTCACGGACTGGTCTGGGTGTCCTTCTTTGCATCATTGGCGTGGTTGACATCATCGAGAACTGTCTCTGGCCTGGCTGGCGTGTTGTTTGTTGCCTCGTCTGTTTCATGATTGTGATATGACTGGATGAGGATTGGTCACCTCTTTATATACAGTAATCGCGGACCTGTGAAAAACTTGTTGGATTGAAATTTAAGAGCTCGAAAGCGTGCTTCCTTGTGTTAGAATTCGGTGTTTTTGACGGCCTAGAGTTGTGTAGCCTGTAGGGGTTGGGGTGTTGTTTAGGAAGAGCGAAGGCGCTCTTTCAGATGGCGTGGTCTTAAAAGCGATAGAACTCCAACTTTTTAATAATGAATAAGATTTACTGTCAACATGCGTGTGAGGCGAGTTGAACAACGGCTGTTTTCATCGAGATTATAAATAAAACTATGTATTCACGACATGTATGTCGGTAGAAGTTCTTCATTAGGGTGTGTGGTCATCATTTGTGGTCATAGTCATTCTACTTTGAGTCCTTATAGCACACCCAGGAACACATTTTGTTTGATGACGGCTGTTTGCCCTTGGGGGACAGCGAAGTACTTTGTGAGCACGCGTCGAATCATGCATTTGACCGGGGCTTTTTCCAAGGCCTTGAAATGGGCGAGCTGGAGAGGTGGGCTGATTTGTACTTTGTGAACGTGCATTTGTACGTTTTGCAGCACGACTTTATAATCGGGATCTTCTTGGTTAATGAGTAAGCTGAAGGCGTCTTTGGCACTGGTGAGCCGCACTCACACGGTAACGTGGTTGAGCAGATACCGGTGGTGAAACTAAATGTCCATGTGGAGATGTCCTAACATGTATATCGAACGACTTTTTGCCGTATGCTTCATGCGATGAACGAACTCTGGGTTCTCACCGTGTTTGGCTTTGAACCGGCCCGCCTTGTCTTTGTACCAGAGGGCTTTGGCTAGTGGAGAGTCTTTCGACTCGCGGCCATAAGACAGTAAGGTTTCGATGTAAGCCCGGTAAGGGTACATGTTGGTGGAGGCACCCGCGAACTTATCGTTCAAGCTGACATCGTCATGCTGCCAAAGACTGTGTAGCCACAGGTTCGTGGGCCGACTAGATCCTCCTGCACCAAATCCGTACCATCTCCCTTGACGGTTTTAGCTTGAACATAAAAAAAGGTGTTGGTCAAGTCCAATTACATGTCATTATCAGCGTTGGTAATGCGGAACTCCACAGGACCACCATCGTTAATGCTGGTCACGATCGTCAACACACTGCCCTCTGTTGGTCGCAGGGCCCACAAATCAAACTAACTGTACATCCCATCACACGTTGGCGGTTGTACGAACGGCATGTTTTTAGCTGAGATATCCGGTTGACTCCGTTGGGGTGTTCTCGCGGAGGGTCGCGCTTGACTGCCACCGGGACGTGCCGACCGACCTTTTATATCCCACCGGGTCCCAGGTGGCGACCGCCCCAGTGTTCGTCGTGTCCGCTCAACTGGTTGAAACCCCTGACGTTTAGCTTGGGTGATGAGATGTTGGGTGGCAGTCGCACGCCGTTTCATTGCCCGTTTCAGTGGCACGCCCTGCACCACATTTTGTACAGCGTTCAGACCACTGCTTAACGTCTGTCGTCCGACCGCTTTAACCTGTTGCAAGGCTAATTTGAACACGCTGTTTAAGGTGTTTCCCAGACCATGACCCTGTTGGTGAAAACCTCTTCTGAAGACGTTTAACCCACCGCCACCGGCTTGTGGCGTGTAGTATTTGAGGTAGGCTTGTTGTCGAGCCGTCGTCGTGTTATGTGAAATGAACCCTCGCTTCCGTCGAAAGTGTAGTGTCACAATCAACTTACGACGGGTGAATGGTACCAAGCTTCCCTTATATCGTTTTCCACCGTAGTGAACTCTTTCTTCTGCACGGGGAGGTATTGACTATGTTGAAATTCACGGCTCACTTGTAATCTGTCGGTCTTTTAATAGGACTCAAACAGAGATGAGGACGTCACTGTAGGTCAGTGGCTCGCCCTGTGGCTTGCCCTGTGGGATCCCCCAGTTTGTTGTCTAGTGGCTCGCCCTGTGGGTGATCTCCCGGCGGCTCTCCGTGGCGTGCTCTCGGAGGACCTCGTTGAGGTTCTCGTTGGGGTTCGCCTTGCGGTCCTCTCTGAGGTGGCAGCTCCCTTTGCGGCTCGCCCGGAGGCTGTCGGTGGCGTGCTTTCTGCGTGTGATCCGCCTGCGACTCGCCCAGCGGCTCTAAGCGGGGTGCTCTTTGAGGTTCTCTCTGAGGTAAATAATCCGTACTGCCACGTGCGTAATGGTGTGCCACGGCCGCTTCGCACCGCGACTCCTAAGGGGTGACCCAAGGGGTATCCCACGGGTTGATGGGTTGTGCGAGGCCGTCATGAGGGCGGTTCAGGTCACTGAAAGGTCTCCCACGGGAACACCCACTGTGACTCCCTCTGCTGAGGTCATCGGGGATGACGTACCGATCGGGTTGGTGAGGTCCTGAAGTTAGGCGAGGGAGGAGGTGCCACTACTGTGACGGTTGTGACGCGGTGCTGCCTCCAAGACCGAGGAAGGTGGGAAGCTCGGGTTTCCACCAAGTTCTTTTGGAGATCCAATCTTCAGGGATATTCATCGCTTTGAGCACCCGGGCCAAGACCTTGTGACCTTGGTTCGCGTCGTGACGTCGATCTCGCAGTGTATCGTTGATGAGATCCACCATGTGCGTCTCGGGTAGGACACGACCGTTGATGACCAAAGCCCTTGTCTCGTTCCACCCAATGGTGGGATTCGTCTCGATGCGTTGTAACAAAGCGTGCGCTTTTTTACGAAGAGGGACAGGGACACTGCTCAACACTTCGTCTTTGATGCGTTGTACACCGTCTCGGACACCTTCTCGGACACCGTCTCGGGCTGCTGATGTGGTTGTCAATGCAGGCGTTGAGGAGGCGCCACACAGAAAGTTCAACAGTACCATCAGACGTTGCAACGTTTTTTGACCTTTCACAATCGACTCCATGGGACCTCCGTGGAGACACCATCCACACCCTTGGGCGTTAACAGCAACACCATGGACACCACGTTCATTCCCACCACCATGACCAGCCCGACGCCAATCAACACAATCACCGACACCACGACCAGCGACACGGACGTCAACTTGGCCGCTGTTAACCAGGGGTGTGGATGGTGTCTCCACGGACGTCTCATGAAGTCGATTGTGAAAGGTTAGAAAACCTTGCAACGTCTGGTGGTACTGTTGAACTTTCTCCATGTCAGAAAGGCTCGAACGTCTTAATATCGCTTCCATCTCCTGATCGAGCGTGCTTAACGGGTTGACAGGTTGGTTCACAGGGTACTGCACTTGTGTGGTCAATCGTGGGTCTTGATGATGGTGGTGGCTGCGCGTTGCAACTCTTTCAATAACCGAGGTTCCACCAACGCCTTTTTTTCACCAACGTCATCCTCCTGCTTGCTCGTGGGTGGTGTTAACGTTTCCCAGGTCAACAGCGAACTCACGAGACCTATGAGGGGTGTCGCTAGTGCGCTGAGTAAAAAAAACACCACGTTGAACGACGGCTCGTTTCCGTTTTAGACTTACGGCTTTGTTAGACTAGAGCAGGAGTTGTCTTTTGTACGGTTGCAATCGCTTCCACACCGTGGGAGTATGGAAGACTGAGCCGTGTGGGGGGTCTGACGTTGGGTTTTATATCTTCCGCATACAAACGACCTGGATGTCACCGGGTACGACATCTACACGTGAACGGAGATGATCGGGCGTTGTTTGCTTCAAGTCAATTAGTAGATACCCGTGGGGTTCCCGTGTCGCGTCCTTAAAACTCTCTCGCACAAAGGCCGTATGCTCCGGGTACATCTGTTTGGCGATGTGGTTGATTTGTGAGACATCCCTGGGATTTTTAAACAGCACTAAATACTGCACGTTTAAAATGATCGTCCGGTGGTCTTATCCCTTGTGTAACAAGTTTTGAACGAGGTACACGACACTCACATTCCGATGATGAGTTCCCTTGGTAAAGAGCGCTGTCACATGCTCGTCGGCCTCGGCCATGAGATCATCGTCGACCACGACCGTCTTGACTTCGTGAAAGTCCACCCAGGGCATCGTGTCGTAGTGCGCCTGCCATTTCCCGTAACAACATAAGATTCGTTCCAGGGCGGGGTGAATCAATCTAGTAGCATGTTGGATCAGAGCTCGAGTGAAGAATTATTTCCCACTGCCCTTCGTCCCAGCGACGAGGGTTGTGGACGGATGTTGAAAACGTGTATCCATGGAAGTGGTGCTTGTGGCGGTCGTAGTGAGGTTAGGTCAATCGGGCTTGCCGGGCCTCGTGGATGGCGTGCTTCTGATGTTGTTGGTGTCAGTTCTAACGGTGACAGTGTTGAAGGTGACGGGCCTGTCGGTGGTGTCGGTGGTGGTGCTGACGGTGGTGACGTGTATGCTGCCAATGGTGTTAGGACTAACGGTGATGTCGGTGACGTTGTCTGTTAAGTTGACGGCGGTGCTGCCGGTGACAGTGTCTGTCCTGACGGTGACTGTGAAGTTGTCGGTTCTGATGGCGATGGCGTTGTCTGTGCTGTCGGTGTTGATGCTGAACAAGGTGTCAGTGATGGGGACCATGTTGCCGTTGACTGGGGTGTTCGTGGTGATCCCTAGTGGATCAGTTGGTTGAAGTTGGTGCCGTTGGTGCTGTCGATACAATTGATCCTCGCAGATACACTCAAATGGGTCCGCTCTGTTGTAGGTAGGGGGTAAGCCAGGTGATGCCCCTATAGAGTGCACCCGTCCACAGCCCTAACATGAGTAGAACAATGGACACCCCACCGACACATTGTTTGAGAATTGGGTTCATAGTCCACCAGCGTTGTTGATCAATTGTAATTCAGCCTCGTAAAACGTAACCGGCCAACACCTCTCCGTTCAAGTCCTATAACATTTACACGACCGGTCGTCGAGGGTGGCGTTGTTTAATTCGAAAAAGTCCTGTGCTCCAATTCGGTAATTTGGCCTTTTCAAATACGCCTTTGACTTTACTGATACGGACTTTATCCCGCACCTTAAACCGAGCTCGTTTCGGGGGTCAGCGCTCGATCCTTACACACGCTGGCGGACAACGTCTTGCTGATCCACCGAGACGTGGGTCGGTGCTTGTCCAATACTGCGGTGATAAGCCTTGTTGTACCATTTCTCCAAGTCCTGTACGACATAGATGTAGCGCTGTGTATTGGTCGCTGTAAAATACTTGCACATCCGCCGTTTGAAAGTCAGATTAAGCCGCTCGACCACCGAAGCTTTTGTTTCATTCAACACACAATACAACACGTGACTGCGTTGTAAAAACTGTTGGAATCCTTTGTTGATAAATTCCGTCCCTTCGTTCGTTTGTAAATACAACGGTTGGCGCCCTGTTGCAAAGATGTCCTTAAAGGCGTCGATCGGCTGAGCTTCCGTTATGGTTCGAATCGGTACAACCCAAGCGTATTTGGAGAAGATGTCGATACACGTGATTAGATAGCGGCAACCGTCGTTGTGTTTGGCCAAGCTTTGCACGTCCACCAAATCTGCTTACCATTGACTGTCGATACCGCCGACGATCACCCGATTCCGTCGAAAGTGCCGGTGGGCAGATCAGTGTAACGTATAAATGGGTTGTCCTTTCAACCAAGCCATCTCCTGAGCTTTCGACACGTTCACGCCTCGATCACGTACCATCTTCCTTAAGCCATTCAAACCGCTGCAAGCCGCCTAGTTGTTGGGTTCGTAATACAACCGTCGCAACGTTTTATCCAGCGTCGTTGACTGGGTTGTTGATGGTGTCGTTGACGGGGTTGTTGCCTTGCTCTTTCGAGGTCGCCGCCCCTCTTCGGTCTACCCATATTGACCGTGTCGCACTGCTTGTGTTAACAAGAACGCTCAAACACACCCACGACGACACACGTCAGACCCTGACCCTGAAAATGTACCACAGTTTACCACAAAAATCTGTAGTAAAATTATGGTAAACTATGGTTCATTGTATTATCTTATGGTACATCTATGGTAAACCGTGGTACATTGTAGTAAGCTGTGGTAACACTGTGGAAGCTCTGTGGTAAACTGTAGTATTTTATGGTACCTCTATAGTAATCTGTGGTAACTCTGTGAAACTTTTATGGTAAACTGTTGTAAATTGTAATATGTTATGGTGCCTCTATGTTAAACTGTGGTACGTTATATTATGTTATAATACTTCTATGGTAAACTGCGGTACTTTGTACCTCTGAGGTAAACTGTTGCACACTATAATATTCTGTGGTACCTCTGTGGTAAACTGTTACATTAAATCCTAAATCTTGAAAACTTTTGTCCAGAAAATGAGTACTTTGGAAACCATTTAAAGGACTTGGAAATAATGAACTTTAAGACTTGTGGAAGAATCAGAATTACCAGCCAAAAATAGAGAAATAATTTCTCAAATGAATGGAGGTGTCGCCATGAAGTCCCTGGCCGCCATTTTGAATTAAGGTATGTAAATAATTTTGTTCCACTGCTTTAACTCAAAACATTTGTTTTGATAACTGTTTGACCATGTTTATACACATAATACTGATACATAAGCACACATTACTATCATATACTTAAGTTAAAATTAGTAAGTGTGACATATTTAAAGTTGGTTATGTTGATTAATTTGAGCAAATATATGTTTCTAAAAATTTATCACACTGACATAGGGAAATGATCGTTTTATACCGTATTACCAAATAATTATATATGTGGTATATATCTGGTTGGCATTTATTTATGAATAATTGTGATCCATACAAATTATCCGTACATTCATGACGTTGTTTCTTATACTTGATTTGCACAAGAATATACATCAGTTAAACATTGGTAACAACTTGGTTGTGCTGGTGTCATAAATTGTTGGAATACACTGCCGTGATATAAGTGAAATAACCTTATGCATGGTGTAAAACATCAACCAATCAACCAATAAACCTGGGAATAAAAATAAATGATAACTATTCATCTTATTTTGTAGTCATCTTAATTCAGATTAAGACTAACTGTATTTTTTGTGAAATATATAGTGCTCCTTAATTCGAACGACAGTAAGATTTTAATATTGTGATTATGGTCTCTTATGTGACAAATGCTGTATATTTCACAAGATTACAGTTCCGAAAATGAAAACCAAATGGGATGAATTTTTCTTCCTTAGAAGTAGTCTAAATTTGACAGTCCGTGCCGACTTTTTAAAAAACTTTTGGATATACCAATCTTAAATGAACTAAAGGTTAAAAAAGGAGAGAACTGATCTTGATGAAACAAAAGGAATGTAACCTGGGATATCGCATAAGTTTTGGGATGATTGGTCTAGCCAGCTTTCTGAAATCCCAATGACGGAAAAATTAAACTGCCTATTTGTGCATAAGGCTACAGTAAATTGTTTCTTCAAGCTCCTTGCGTTGAAATGACATCAGAGATGGAGGAGTTATCTGAAATTTTATTTTTACTAATAAATTCCTTAAAAGTGTCTTCGATAAAGTAATTACATCTAATTGGACTGATACTTCTCCAGTAATTTACCTCAACTTCATTGCCATCCGTCAGATACGTATTTATGCTATCATTATTCAGCTCAAACGGATTAAAAATCATGTTGTCAAAATCTATCATATCCGTATTCGTTGAGTTATTAATATCATGTAAATAGTTATCATCTGTATTGACGAAAGGTAATTCAGAAAGCAGATGGAATTGAACGCCCTGTCTATTGTCAAAATTAACCATTGAGAGGTAGGTGGTTCTTGAACCTGTTAACACTAATACAAGTAATACAACATTTGTGAACAATAAAGAATAGTTATGAGACGAATGACGCAAGAACATATAACCACAATATAAACAATACACATTTTTTTATATATATATATGGAAACATTAGCCTGCATTTAACAATACAGATGTGGCGACGTGATATCGATTAGCGATGTATATATGTTTTACGCCAGTAGGGAAGTATTGTGTTTGAAAGTGTTATTTTTGAAATCGACAAAGTTGTTATGTAAACAATAGACCACAGATCCCTTAAAAGAGTAAAACCGTTACATATTCTTTAATTGAACAAATATATACATTAGATGTTCTTGAAAAATTTCTAATATAACATTGATATTTTTATTAGCTGTGTATGGACAGTAGCTATGGTCCTAATATCATAGAATCCGTGTCGAATTTATCCGAAAATATTTTAAAAAAATAAAATAAAATTAAAAAAGAGAAAAAAAAATAGTAATAGAAAAAAGTATGGGGATAAACTTTGAAATATTTCGAATTGCAAGATGTGATATGAATTCATACATTTCGTGTCTGGAGGTATCGAGATAGCTCAAGAATATAATTGTCCAGTGAAAACTAGTCGCTAACACACACCAAGCTTATTAATTATGATTATTTGCTTTAAGTTGGTACAGGTCATTTAACTTATATTAAGGTGTGAACCCGTCGCCACCGACTACAGAGACACCACAGTCGCAAAACGAAAAACAAAGACGCATAACAAACCTCTTTTCTTTTATAACATTAATTGTAAATGGAGAAATACAACAAAACAAAAAATGTTGAATAGTCTGCTGTTCTGTAATCAATATTTAGTGAGTATAATAGTGGTATACTCTGTCAGTGTAGACAATAACACAACTCTAGGATCAGGAGAGTTTCACCTCCAAGAAGATATATATATGAACTGACCAGGACTACACAAACATCCTGCACTCGCCCGAGGACAAACTTTGCTAGTGAATTGTATAAATGTGATTCAATATGCTAATAATAAATTACAACTACTAAATAATGACTCTAGTATATTTAAGCGTGTCACACACAAAATCAGAAAGTAGACATTTCCCTATTTGTTTGTTAAAACAGTCTTCATATTTAAAAATGAGATAATGTATTTGGTTGCGATTTAAGTTTTTCTTATACACATGTAATGTCCATTGGGCAATCCGGTTAATCTCACTGCTTGGAATTAATATTGTTCTTCTCATAAGGCGACATCACATTCTATGAAAGGAACAGTACATTGTGCAAATTGACAGATAGTCAAAGCAATTAATCACATGTTACACTGTAGATGAAAGGAATCCAAAAATAAATTCTAATGTGCCACAAATATACCAGTGCGCCCAAAACACAGGAAAAGAGAAATTCAAGGATTACTTCACAGTTAGTTCAACGTTTCACAAGTTATCTTTGATTTTCAACGAAAGAGTCGCGGACAAGATTGTCTGTTTCACACACAGATTCCATTTACGATCCAACAAATCCAACTTTAATCGTTCATTGCGTTAAGATTCTAGTTCAGATTTTAAATTGGGAATATCTCTTTCCTGGATTTCACAAACATCTTGATTCAAACCGCCGCCGTCTTACCTCCATGCCTTGCGTACAGCCGGTCTGCGTTGAAAGGCTAAATGGTACTTGATCATTACAAAATGAGACTCCAAGAAATAGAACAACGACTGGATTTGGATATTATTTAAACTGTGAACAGAAAACCTGCTCTTGATCATGTTTATAAGTTGATTTCGAGCACTGCTTTCCTCGGTCGCAGTAGACTCCTACTGTCGTTGAATCGGCGTATTCCATTGGCCGGTGGATTTAGGGGAAAACTCCAGATGGGACAAGATTATAACCCCTTATTCGACTCCGATAACACGATATAGGTTTGTAATGTGCCAAGGTTAACACACTCGTGTCTTAACCTTGGCTCGCGAAGAGGTAATTTGGGTAATGGATGTCCTTCGTCTCTGTTCAATTCAAATTTCAGATTTTGAATGGCTAGCGCCTCGCGTACCATACGTTTCTTCCAATTGATTGGTTTGCAGAAATATGGTCCAAACTGTGCACTAGAACATTTGACCTTGTTAACTTTACTACTTTATACTGGTATATAGCTTCCAACCTGTCCTCTATTGAGTCAATTTACACCTTATGACGATATAGGCATATGTATCGGAACGTAGTGTTCTATCACAAAACAAGAAGTGATTATCCAGAAATTGTATAGTTATGTTATCGCACTTCGAAATATCGTTCAACACTTATCAACAAAGAATTACTTTTAATCTGAAAAAGGAACGATTAAAAGTGTAAAATTTTATAATAAAAACTGTAAGCTTAAGATAAGGCTTTAATAGATAAGTTTTGAAATTAAAAATCAATTATTTTTGCTTTCACTTGAACTTTTACAAAACAATTAACTAATAGTAACTGAACAGGATATCAACGAAAAAACAAACATTTCGGAGCAAGTTATCAACTGAATGAATCCAATTTATATGACCACGATGTTCTCCAACAGTAATTGACACACTATAAAGTCCCCTATAACTGTGAAATATTTATATTTGAGTGAAAATATCCTTTTAAAATAATGAGCGTGCGTTGAAAAGTCTAATGTTTCACTGACTTGAGTCAAACTAAGTCCTATGTGAAACTAAGCTATACTTTAATTGACGTAATATGATTGGTCTCCTAGTTTTTTTAGAGCTGGCTCCGATTCGAGTCACGACTGTTTGTGTTTTCTTCCAAAACTAGAGCAAGCGTCAACCTGGTGAGCGCCGTATGGTAAGAGCGTCGCTTAGAGTTTTACAATCCTAAAACTGTCCAAAAGTTTTCAAATCGTTTAAATTCGACCAAATTTATTTAACTTCAGCTTAGCCCTAAATATAGTTTGCTCCACATGCTCTTCGATTCTGAATCTATGCACCGAAATTGCTCCAACGTTTTTGTTTATTGTCGTACCATTTCACCAATTCACCCTATGGGCTCCAAAACTGATGAGGTTTCTTCAATGAGCGAGCTCTTAAGTTTCTGATACTGATGAAGATAGTTCATAGTTCCGAAAAGTTTTAAACTCTTTTTGATTGTCAAAACGTATTAATAAAAAAGTTTGATTTATCTAGGATAATTCGCTTCTAATGCTCTCTCATAAATAAACTTTGCTCTATGTTTACTCCGAACCTAAACAGTTGTACAACCAGGGCTCCGAAATGCCCACACTGTGCTTCAAAACTGGGGCCTTGATTAGAGCTAGTTTGCTCCGGAATCTTGCATCTGTAAGGAGTGTCCGATGTTTGACGGCTCCAATCCTTGATTTTGGAAACGGATTTGAGTAAGTTTCTAACTACTACTGTCTCTTGCTATATATATAGTTCGTTCAACGTCTAAACTCGTTTGCGGGGAATGTTTTTAACTATTGCTTGGCATTTAACTATTTAAATGGTAATTTGCCAACAATTTTAATGGATACAATTATATCCGACATAAATCTGTCTGCCTAGTTCAACCGTTATCAGGTCCCAAATCTTTACGATGTCCTAAATGGTGGGAGCTTTTCCAATTAAATTCTTGACAGATATAAAATGCTTAAATTCGCCTTTTCTTCTGTTCACTCTTATTTCTATAAATTTAATTAACCATTAACAACATTTCAAAATTAAAACCATTGAACAATTTATTTAGTACCAGGGTATTACACTTCAACAAATAAATATGCTCTTGAATAACATGAAATTCCAACTACAATAAAACATTTAGTTACATTACAACTGTGCAATAAAATACATAAGTTTAAACTGTTTGAAATAGAAAAATTATTATATTACCATGTATTTAAGAGTTAATGAATTATACACAACATATTTATGTGAATCAACAAAAACGAAATAATTATACTCACATTCACTTTGATTAAAAACTGTCTAATACAAATGATCTCACAAAATGATTGCTTTTGATTTGATTTGTAGAATTAATTAAATATACACATAATGGTGTTCCAGAATAGGGTTGTCATACATGTTATACATTTGTACAAAAACAGAATATAAATTCTTAATATATGTAACAAGAAAACATTTCCCTCCCCACCACAAAAAACAAATAATACACTATTATAAGTCTTATAGCATGCATATTATAACGTCTTAGAAGGAACAATCTCAAAATTTTGTCGTTTCGTAATGCCACTAACAACGGCATACTATCGGTTGCGTTCCTATAATCTCTTTGCTCTGAAAATATCGGAACTAACACTTTTTTCTTTTGCATTGAATTATGTTAAATTGATTGATTTATTGATTGGTGTTTTACGCCATGCTTAAGGATATTTCACCTATGTGACGGCGGTGTATTCCAACAATAATTGACACTAGCGGAACCAAAATGTGAATCGTTTCAATAATGTTGGAAAGTTAATTTTTCTCCAGTGCTAAGCAAAGACAGCATTGCTACCCTAAGCCAGAGGGCATGTTAAATCGATGCTTCTCAACTCCATATTTTAAAGCACATGGGTGATACGGGATACAAGAAGTGTTTAACAAGTGGAAATTTACTCTGTATATTTTATTCTCCAGCGAGAAAGCAAATCATATTTTCTCTTTCAAAAGGCCCCTATAACAATAGGAGAAAAAGTCCCCTTCAAAGGAGATCCGCAGATCTGATTAAATAGTATACTTAATACTAGGTTAGCTTGTTTATTTTTTTAGCGACAATTGCTGCCTGCGCCGTGCATTTCCTCTAATTTGCAAACTAACAAATAATCATCTTCGACTAAAAGTCCAGCATTTATGGACGAATATTCTATTTTGTGGAGTAATTATTAAGTGGCTATAGCCTAGTGGTTTCTGTAATCTGTGCTAAATGATTTAAACATTTCATATCTTTACTGCAAAGCGTCTGAAGTACAGTCAGAGTGCGCTTTATTATTCGAAGTGCCGCTTTTATCGTTTCAAGATGTGTCCGAAAAGATAGAATACACAACCTAATAAATAACAACCCATCTTCTGTTGTGCTAGTAACAGACATTTCGCCAGTCTCGTTAATAAGTTCTATCCACTTTCTGGTGAAGTCATTATCGGCTGGGTTGTATCTGAAGGCGATGATGGTCAAGTCGGGCTTCATATACATCGACACGTTCTTCATCTGACTCAGTGTGTTATACGCATACTCTGTCAATTTGATCTTCTCCGTGATCTGGGATTTGATAGCCTCGGTACCAACGGTTTTCAACATAAACCACACCGGGAACGCTCTAAACGGGCGACTATACTCCAACGACAGATCAATGGGTGAATAACCGCCCCCTTCCAAGGGTAGATAAGGTTCGACATCTCGTTTCATTGCTGAGCGAAGCAGATTTCCATCTCTTACCAACACCGCTGAGGTACCAAAAGAAGCCGATAATCCTTTGTGGAAGTCCAAGCTGATCGAGTCAGACATTTCCAAACCTACAATCAACATCATTCCGTAAAACAATATGACCGCCATTGCATCATTTGACAATATTCATATCTGTATATGTTGTAAGTACGATATATGTAAGTAATTCAAGGATTAACTTGAAACGTGAAATATAGTTTTCTCCAAATAAGACAACGGATGGAATTGCATTTCAAAAAATTTCGTACACCAAAATGGCCGCCATTGTATAAATTTACAATATTCACGTCTGTGTTATGAAAATGACAGCTTGAGATCAAATTCAGAGATAAATAAGAAACTTGGAAGTTACATTTCCCCTATTAAGACTTAGGATGGAATTGCATTTCAGTATATTGTGCAAAACAATATGGGCGCCATTGCATAATTTTGCAATATTCACGCCTGTGTGTTGTGGACATGATAGTTTAAGAACAAATTCATTGAAAAACTTGTACTGTAGCTTCCTCCTATTAAGTCAACGGATGAGATCGCAACTTGTAGTTTGGCTTCTTATACCTAAAGATGACGAATTGATACGGATATCGCCCAATTCCATAAACAAAATGGCCAACATTGCATGATTTGGCAATATTTACGTCTGTTTTTTGTTGTGAAACTTATGGGCGACATTGTATATTGTAAAAATAAAGTGATCAACACCACAACTTTTACTCTTTGACCCTTTGAAGGAACAAAGAGTTCTTAAACTTCTACAGGAAAATATGATTTGGCTGGGATTATGAGCATATTTTTTTCAAAATAAGCCTTAGCGGTGGACCTGCTAGCTACTCAGCTTGTTTATGTTCAAATTTAGAAATCTTCTGATCCAGGGTAAAAAGAGTACATCAATAATAATGTCATTTCTGTGCATTACTAGAGTGTACATGCAGACAACAGTAGTATAGAGAGTTTCTGATTATGGTTTTTAAATATTATTTTAGGTCCTGACAGGATAGTTTTTAATTTGTTTAAGAAAAAGTAAAAGCAAGACGACGTTTATAATATAAATTAATAAATACCTTCACAACGTTCCTGAACTGAGTTGTCCAGCAGAAAGAAACCCCCGTAAGCTGCGTCCACGTGAAACCAAATGTTGTGTGCCTTGGCTATTTTCAGAATCTCCAGAAAATTGTCTATAGCTCCAACTCCAATTCCACCCATCGAGGCTACAACGAGGAAAGGAATAAGCCCTTTCTGTAAAGAAATAAAGGGTTCTGGCTTCTCAATTCAATTAAATTTTTATTCGACTCGCCTATCGTACAAACAATTCTAAGACACTTAATCTGCAACATTATATGCAATCAATGGGAATGAGTTGTTTTCTGTTGCAAAATAGCAATCAAGTATATCACTAGCACCGTATGGAAGTAGATCAGGGCTGTTATATAGATGTTTCTTTAATGGTACAACCAAAGCTGTGTTTTCATATTTACATGTAGGTCAATGAGCTACAAGTCCTACATTGTTTTAAATCTAGAACAATATTGTGATTTCTGGTATAGCACGTGACCCAGTTTTCACGGCCAATCACTGTTTGTTTACATCCAGACTGTTCTAGTAGTTTCTCCTGAGCTAATTGTTTTGAAATCGTTTGATTGGCTTTCCAGAGTGTTATATGTGATGCTATTCTAAAATTATCTTGAAACGTCTGCATCTCCCTATAGTTTGTGAAAGTCGGCTCACTTGGACTCAACTATTAGGCAGGTTTATAGCTGATCCATCGTATGCTGTATGTAAGTGACTTTCTTAAAGTGTATCTGCAATTGTATACTATACTGTATGACACTGCTATTGTTGTTATGTAGCAATTAATATTGTAAATAAATAAAATGGCTGATTGTTTTTTTCTGTTTGGGCTCTACTGTAGGCCTAACAACGACCAAGCAGATAAGACAATAAAAAGAGTAGATTAACAACTGCTGGCGTTGAGGTTCTTGGTGTCTGATACTTGATTGTATGCTAAACTCCCACAAATACTCCCGTTAAGAACGATTGGTGTTGTCATGTAATTGTATAGCGAATAGTTTACCTACAATATGTTTAAGGAATTAAATCTAAAACGGAGTAAAAATAAGAGAACAAAAAGTAAATGCAATAACAATATTTCGTAGAAAGATCATTTTTGAGGAGGCTATTTACCTTTTTATCCTCAGAAACCATTTTGTCGAAAGACCTGGGGACAATCCGACATTTCACCGAGGGAATAGTTCGGTAAACACAATCAGTCAGACCAGCAACTCTGAGGCTCCTATGGTTGGACTGGTGGATGTGACTGGGTATAAAAAACAACAGCTCTGGAACAATTAAACAAATTCAAACAAACTTACAACAAACTGTAAGGTTACATTGATACATATAGAAAAGCATTGTAAGGTTACATTGATACATGTAGAAAAGCATTGTAAGGTTACATTAATACATGTAGACACGCATTGTAAGGTTACATTGATACATGTAGACAAGCATTGCAAGGTTACATTGATACATGTAGACAAGCATTGTAAGGTTACATTGATACATGTAGGGAAGTATTTTTTGATTGATTGATTGATTCTTTATTCACTGAATTTTTTCACAAATTTCACAAATTCCAAAAAAAAAATATTCAGCGGGAATAAAACCCCAAAGGGCTTGTTGTATCCCAAAAAATAGAATAAATATATTAATAC
>JAQQZZ010083174.1:0-18974 GCA_030265115.1 Mopalia vespertina
GCTGGCCAATGATCTGTTATTGGGATTTAATCCTGTTGATCTAACATCGGATAAATAAATAAATAAATAAATAAAATCTTTCTGATGTGGTAGTATTTTAATTAATTGTTGTTGTTGTTATTAAAAGTAATTTTTCCCCAAGACAAACACATATATTGTGCTTTAATTTTTTTTTTTTTCAAATAGCATGTGCTTACTTTCTAACTTTCCAAGAATATTTTGTTTTTCTAATTTGTAAAAATGCATTGCCATCTTCTTGATTTATTGATTTTAAAACTTGTTAGGTTTTGGATTTCACTTCAGTCAGATTTAGAAACTCTTGAAAACATGTTGCCTTAAAACATTATGTTTTGCCTGATGTGCATGTTAAATTTTCTGTGAGTTCTCTCCCTTAGCCCTGAAAAGAAATTTTGATCTCAATATTGGGTTATGTGATGATTATCATATATGGGTTGTAAATTTATATTTTGTTCATACATTTGTACAGAAACCTTCAATAAAAACATTAAAATAAATACAAAGCATTAATCAATGCCGATTCTTTTGGCCTTTAAACGAAAAATCTGACTCGGAGGTATTTACCATTTGTTCTAAGTTTCAAACATTCTCCTTCATTCACAACACTGACGGATAGCCAAATGTAAAGGGAGGTAACCGGAGACCAACTTTTGGTACAATATTGACTATGGTCTCGCGCACAGACGCTTGTATCTAGCTAGTAAACATCCGTTCAAGGGAGCCTACCACGGGTCGGCTTCGTCACTGATTACCTCAATCGTATTCTCGCGAGAGTTTCTATACTGGACGAGAGTAAGATAACTCTCGTACGCCATGCCAGGCCATCGAGCATTAATTTCCGCCAATATTTGGAGCGACCTATCAGCCACCGACTAGCAAATAAAAGAAGTGCATAACAAGATGGCCCGGGTGTATCTTAGAGTCAATGTCTCGACGTAGGAAGTAGAATCGATTATATTTTAGAACGACCGTAGTTAATACTATCAACAGGCGGTGACTGTTATGTGGAACACCCCTGGCTATGGTCCTCTCATAGCTTTATGAGATAGCACGAAGCCGATTTTTGGGGTTGTCTCTGACTGCTTTGTGACATTGCTCTGTCTAGTCATAAAGCATTGTAGTTGAGACTTTAGGTCTTGCTTGGTCGATTATCAGAAAACTAAGCCTATTATCACGCTGAATATAAGTTGAAATATTATACATGTAAATAATTGTGGAAAGATACGATACTCAGGACTACGAATATGTAGAAGTGGGTAAGACCCTATATTAATTTTAAACCTTACTGCAAATTGATTTAAGATTGGCAGTAAAATGCAGTGCATTTTCGGTGCGTTATTTTCCTTCAATGTTATTACTTTAAACTTATTAATCTAGTAGGAAAACCCTACCCTTAAAAGGGTGCTTCATGTTTTTTTAAATTTTGCTAAGAACGAATTCAGTGAACTTTTGTTATCTTTTCAATTTGTTATCTGATTGAAAATCGTATAAATAATACAAAAATCCAGGGTCACATTGTCCTCTTTAAAATGCATCAAATTTGACATCTGTACGAAGAGTAGTTTTCGAGAAATACACAATTTACTCTGTAGATTCTCCCAAAACATGAAGTGTCTAAAATAGGACTCTCCTGACGATGGCAAAATAGAGCGCCGAAATATTGAGTTCATAATGAGTTTATCGTTCTTCGGAGTTACACTACTCTTGTACTAAAATAGGCATTTAAAGATTGGCTGTGCAGTGTGTGAGCCTGGTACAGAGTACTGTGTGAGATTAGCTTGTAATACACATTGTCATATAGATCATTAGATCTATAGGACTACTTATGCCAACAAAAAGACACTGGGAAGCCTATAGTGTGCTGAGTTAACCCCTTTCGCCAAACATACACACAAAAAAAAAACAAGAAAAAAAATGTTGACACTTATGTATGTCCTTTTAGGTTTATTTGTTTATCTTTTTGATGTTTACTGCCAAGAGTGCAGTCGGATTGCAATTTGTCTTTAAATAAAGAACCATGGATAAAAGAGTGAGCAAAGTTCACGCCTCAGCGTAGCTGAAATACCGCTGAATGTGGCGTAAAACACCAATCAATCAATCAATCAACCAACCAAACATACGCTCTGTGCTATTCTCATCCAACTGTATATAGAAATAGAGGATATTACACATGTTTAATACCATAAATATTGCTGTAGTAAATTGTTGAAAGTATAATTGAGGAGACAGGAAGTGTCGAGTACGTTATCGAGAGAGTCGTCGTGGTATTCAAACGTCACTGTGTTACGTTCTTTTTGTTATTCTCTTTATGACATACAGTACGCAAATACGTCAAATGACAAATTCAAATTTTTCGAGTTGGGAATAGCAGGACGTTTTTCTTAACCTGACTTAGAATAGAATGACGTATCACGAAACCATTGACGTAACCTTGTACGTGGTCTAATAACACACGTCCTTATGTAACGTCAAAATAGAAAGAAGGTCTTTTACACCAAATAATTTGATGTCCACTAAAAATATTTATTATTTATATGTCGTTGAAATACCGCGATTTCCTTCACTCATAAAAGTGATATTTCACTGTCGTCAAACCACTCGTATTGTTGTTGGCTTCCAATTGTTTTGCGTCTAAGTCCTTTACGTGAAAATTTGAATAGCGTCAAATTGTTCCGAACTCTCCGGGTTCGAAATTGTCATAGAAAATGTAATAACAAAGCTCTGATTTATTGTTGTTATAAATAATGGAAAGAGTGTTACACAGTGCAGTTTGAATACCATAATATTGCTCTCGTGAATGATTGAAAGGATAACCCACTCGACGCTTCGCGTCTCGTGAGTATCTCTTTCACCACTCGTTCAAGCAATATTTAAGGTATTTAAATTTTCACATAAAGGGCTATGACGCAGGACAATTCGAAGTGAATAACAAGATGTTCCGCTTGATAGGAGAAATCGTGTTTTTTCACCGATATATAAATTATAAAAAGCCACAATAACACATCTTACAGCTGCTGTTGGTTTAACTCCACGAAGATTTTCCCTTGCCGTTATCGTCAGTACTTCTGTTGTAAATCCCTGGGTTAGATCTGGAATGGGAAGTATCACGTGTTTAATGGACAATATCAGCGAGTTATTGCCCTATTTGGCACCAGTATATGGCATTATACCCCGACCTGCATGTCATCGTGTGGCAGTAACTCTACATCGATATGGGGCAATGCGACACACAACCTTCAATTTACGACGACATTTATTCTGCCTTGATCATTATAAAATGCGATTAAAGATCACATGACCAATTTGGTAAATGTGTACAAAACTACATCAGTTTAATGCATTGAAATGGCCCTGCTAACTGTCGCCGTTTGCAATAAATATGCTTGTTATAGATGGGAATATTTATTTCGTTTGACACAAATCGTATACGTCGCTAAAAATGGTTTGCGCTGTTTGGAAGGCCTCAAACACCATGATAACCACCTTTTTATACAGATGTCGATTTGTGACAAGCATTCTAAAAAAGAATAAATTCTACTTTCTACGTCGAGCCATTGCCTCTAAAATACACCCAGGCCATCTTGTTTTGCACTTTTTTTATTTGCTGATCTGTTGCAAACGTCGCCCCAAATATTTACGGAAATTAATGCGAACTAACCTGGATGGCGTACGAGAGTTGTCTTTGTCTCGTCCACTATAGAAACTCGCAAGAATACGATTGATGGCAGAAGATGACCAGGCCAATCTTTAGCACCGCTTGTGTAGGCTACAGACTCAACACGATAAAGAATAGATTTGTCTTCGTTTGGTTATTTGATTAATCCAAACTCAGTGGAACCGTGAAGCTATAATCTGCGATGAACTGGTGTTCACGAACAGGATAAATTTTATTCTCGGCATGATTTCATTATTTTAACAGAATGGCTAAAATACTGGCGTTTTTAATTTAAAGCGTTGGATTGTAATAAACTATAGATATTGCGGTCTGAAGGGATCAGCTTCTAATGAATTTTTTAATGAATATTTTGGCCAAAACGCATTGACCAAACTGCCTTAAGATGTACATCGTAAAACTAAAACCAAACCAATAACACCCAAATAGTCTCTGTTTTATCGCCCTGTTTGTCTCAAGATATTCTCGTATTTATTTCCGTAAATGAGCCGATGAGTTATTTCAGTTTTTATTAAATTATCCATTTATTTATTGGTTTACATGGTGTGTAACACTATACTGAATGGTATTTTGCGTATTACACGACATTGTAGCGGTCGATATACCGCAGCACATCCATCGGGTACTTTAGTTTGAGAATGTGTATCAACTCTGTGGGCGGCATGGATAAGAGTCCTAGAGGTGCAATAACAATGTAATGAACCTACTCGAGGGTTTGTTTTAGTGTCGAAGCCTCGAGATAAATACAAATTATCAACGCGTTGATACAGTTCGTGGCCTCTACGTTAATGGTCTACTCAGACAAACTGCACTTTAAAGGCATCGCTTTATTTAAGGGAAGGCTTTGTCGGCTCTGGTTCCGTCTGGTAAATTAAGTCAAGATAATATTGATATACAATGCATACGAAAGGAAAAAAAATATACATTCAAAGATACATCTGATATATAATGTAAGCTCAACTCAAGGTGTCACAAATAGCCTTATGTTGACAAGAAATGCATTAATCATACACCGAATTAAAAAAAAGGTAAATACAAAATTTAAAGGAAGCAAACCTACCACTAACTATGAAATCGTTACAATTTTAAAACAAGTTTTGATGTTTGATTGAATGAGAATTAATGTCACAATCAACGGTATTTCCCCCTCCCCCTTCTCCCATGCGATAGCGCTCATCTGCCCGGGGTCGACAACGGGATTCGGACCTGTGATAGGTACTTCGAGGGAAAATCAGTAGTCCGACTTACTCACCACTGAACCGTAGCTGTGGGCCCACACTAAAATTTATATATGATGTTAAACGGTTGGTGAACGTTCATTTTTTCTGATATGTCAGGGTGCTTTGTTTTGAAATGTCAGGGTGAATGTTAGCTACGCTACTTGAGTCTTCCTAACCTTTAGATATAAGCGATCGCGATCATGATTCTGCGCTTTATTTTCCAATATAAAAACCCACTTCTCCCTTGAACACTTGTGGGCTAAGTCGACCCATAAAACGACCACTTGACGTCAATTTTCACGTCAAAATCAATCATTCCTCAGCATTATACCCTACTCATTTGTGATCGATTTAAACTGTCTTCCCGTTCTGAGAACGAGATTTGGCAGGAAATGCCTGGGTCTCTCTCAGTTGGGAACCTTCCCTCTGTCAGAGTTCAACGAACAGGACAGAATGCTTTTTGGCGAGATAAGAGCCGATACAGGTTCAATATTATTTTTTATTCTGAGGCATCTAAAGTCGTTGTCATTTGTATCAATATATTGTAAATCTATTTTCAGGTCTTTGATGCAAGTGGCGGCATTTACTGGCACTGTTGTGTGAAAACACTATTCATTGCACACCAGTACAAAAAATGTACTAAGCCTTAAAATGTCAATATTTATGCAATGCCATTTAAAACTGATTTTAATACGTCCCAGGTACTGTTTTGTCATATATGTTAGTGTGACAAAACACTACACCAAAATACATTGATTGGTGCCTCCAGTATGACCAATCAAAAGTCAGCTCCTGGAAACTTGGTAGAATGACTTTTCCATGACTCACATTGTAATGTATCTTTCTATTAGAGAGTTAAGCTAGTGAATCTTTGTGAACTATATCGTGTCAAACGTCATCATTTACACAACAAGAAAGTCCAATACAGATTTAAACCAGATAAAACTCGAGACAAAAAAAATAAAAATAAAAATGTAACGAATAAATTAAGATTGGGTTCATACCAGATTGTTATTTTCGTATTATACACAAACTGTAAAAAGCTTTCTAACATTCTGTTGTTGTGCATAGTGGCATTGACAGGTAAAGTGTTAAACAAATCCTTTTACCGTTGATCAAAGGGTAATTAATCGGGGAGAGGGGATTTATTTTAACATAATTATCAGATTAGTGTGTTTTATACGTGCTGTTTCTGGGTGATAACATAAGCCTAATGTATTGTCAATCAGATTAAAATGGCAATAGCTGAAATAATCGTTGTTACAACTAGTCCTTTTAAATGTGCTGTCTGACATGTGCACTCATTGTTATCCCCCAGCTCACTATTCCCTTTTATCTCTTTCTGTGATAACAGATCCATTATATAAAATCGATTGCTTAATTTGGGTTCCTCTATGAGCCGAAACTAAAGACACAAGTTAAACATTAATGATAACGATGTAAAGTTTCATCTGATCCCACTAGAAAGAAATCACATGTTAACATAAATGTTGACCAAGTCAATGTTAAACATATCGAAGTACTGTGTTATCTCGCTGAACAATCACGAACGTTTAGTAGTGAGCGTAATGTATCCTCCGATCAATTTTGCTGGACGATCTCTGAAGTTTTATGTTATTTTAATCGAAATATCAACGAAAACAGTAATTATTTGATCGCTTGATTAACAGATGTTAAGGTCAAACATGATTTAAAATAAGTAACATATCAGTCTTATTAAATAAAACAACTGTGCAGCACCGAATGGCGTAATTCACATATAGATGAGTGCCATATTGATGGGTATATTTATTTATATGCGTAAAAGAACGTCTGTCTTGTGAACTCATTGTACAACGGAATAATGTTTAGAAATAAAGTGATTTTTGAAAGGATTGCTGTATGATTTCCAAAACCGTTAAAAAGGATTCTAGAACTACGGGATATTTCAATTGAAAGAGTTAATAATTTTTGGAAATAAGTTATATGCCATGAACAATATTATGTTGAACATATGAAATAAACAAGCAAAACCTTACCATGGACATGGGATTCAGGTATAGGAACTGAACCAATCAATATACGGGGTAATGCTGACGTAACGACTAAATTAGACTACGTCAAGTGATATCGTCAGGCGAAATAGCAGACTAGGTGAAGTGATACGCGAACGGGTGAAGTGATACGCGAATGGGTTAAGTGATACGCGAATGGGTTAAGTGATACGCGAACGGGTGAAGAGATACGCGAACGGGTGAAATGATACGCGAACGGGTGAAGTGATACGCGAACGGATGAAGTGATACGCGAACGGGTGAAGTGATACGCGAATGGGTTAAGTGATACGCAAATGGTTTAAAAAGAATGCCAAAAGAAATATTTATCCAACTTCATTGTTGATTAGGTTTGACTTAACACATGTGGGAATAACCCAGACCATTCACTCGGGGATCTTATGTCGGATAGGCATTGAAAGAGAATTCTGTAGATGAGAGATAACTCGCATTGACTTTGAAGTTTGCTTCGCGGGTCGGCGAGGTAATCGGATCTACATTTTGTTAAAATTACTATCACAGGCCATTTCTGTCTATTAACAACAAATTGTAAACGAAAAAAGGAATGAGGTTGTATCAAACGGTGACTAAATGGTGACGAAACACATTGGTTTGCATGAGTCTGGGAAATGAATTGATATAGATTATCCAGCGGTCGCCATTGCATGTTTTCGTGTAATATTATATACTTTCCATTCACATCCGAGGTATCTCTTGATCTTTCCGGTTAATATGTACAAGCAATTGTACAAACACAATGTCATGTCAGTTTATGGCCCACAAATCTCGATTGGAACGATGTGAATGCGCCATTCAAATAAAACAAGCCAACAGACAAACACCTATATATCTATGCATACGGAAAGAGCCGACTGATGTTTCGATATAGATTTAGAGTAGGGTCTATGTATTTCGGCACAAGGCTCACTGATGAGCGATGTTGAATGACATTACAAACGAATTGGCGCAGTTCAAATCCATGACCATTGTCTTATTCATTAGATTCCCTTTTGACGTGACATTGTGTTCGATTATGAGTCCATTATTTTAATTGATAGAAAACACTACGAACAACGCCAAAGATACGATCAGAGTTTAACGTTTTTAGGCGAAATGTATTTATTTTTTTATTTTAAAGAGAACCGCGGTACGAATGAAATACAGTCTTAGCCAATAGCATGCAAGTAAAATTCTACAAAAGAGCACAGTTTGTAAGTCCGTGCGACCTCTCTGAAACTCTCTGTCGTTAAAACCTTAATATAAACGACAATTGCTATTTGCTACCATAAAGGTTTGACATGAAGGAAACGCAATTTAAGCATTCCACTTAACACATTCTCATAAAAGCTGTAGCGGCTTCCGATAATTATTATCACACCTTATCTACCTGACTATTTTCCCCCGATTAAGACGTCTTTTATAATCCGTTCTTTATGTGTAAACTACACAAGTTATAATATCAATAACCGAATGCACAGCAGCCTAGAACTAATTCAAGTAAAACGACATCTCGATGGAATTTCTATGGAGTAGCTAGAGACTTGAAGAACTCCATATGAATGCTAAAGTCACGCAGAATCTTTGTCAAATTAATCGTTAAGTAATTGCACCAATATAGATCCTTTCGGAAAAGTAATCTCTTATATCTATGCCTCATTGTTCAAACCCAGTTTTGAAATGAACTGTCAATAAACCTATTGACAGCTCGTCTGCAATGCTTGCTAGACAACGGCTGTCTTATTCTTAAATCTGATCATTCAGACGGGTATTTGGTGCGAACATTAATGAAAAAGCTTCCACTTATTCAGCTGCAATATAATAGGAGCGAACTGCTATACAACGACACCTATGAGATGAAAGGGAAACAATCCATACTTGTAGGGAAAGTAATGATTCCAGCGATTGTTGTCTACTATCACAGATGCCCTTTATATTCACCTGTGAGATGATGCTCCTAATTCAGACGGTCAGGCGATATACTTCAAATTTAAAATTTGCCAACAATGGAAAATATTCATATTTCCTGCATCCAGGCCGAATTAAAAGTCATTGACTTCATTTTCATGACATCCCTGTATCGTGGTTCTATAATCATTTAGAAAAATCGCTCCCATCCGTTTTACCTGGCTCATCTTTGGCGCCCTGAAAAGCCGTCCCTTCCCTTACTTTTTCATTTTTTATATTTGATAGTGGCGTCACCTGTTCATTTTGAAGAAGCCATTGCCTTCCAGCCCCTGCAGTATAGGCTTCAGGTAGTGGACATACCTAATGTAACATTTCTCGAAACTATCCCACCCATGAGTTAAATATTTAGTGGTACCTTCAACCTGGGACCTAACATGTTAGGTCCCAGCTTCAACGTATAACCTAACCTCACTACAATTATTTTGATAACAAATGCCGTTGACTCGACAACCAAGTGTCTTACAAAGTTCATAAATGTGCACTTTTGGCCTTATTACCATTTATTCTTGGTAAAACATCACGCGACAAAGATGTAGATATTCCAACAAACATATGTTACGGTGCATAGTCATGAAGAATTAGACTCGTGACGATTGTCATTTAGTAGGCTTGTTTAAAGAAAATACTCAAATTTAAATAAACCGTTGTAATTCTGGGTCATGCGCACTATTGAGTTAACTCGATTTATATCCAAAGTCACGCTTTCTGGCTCCCATACACGTTGCTCTTAGAATGACAAAATTACACTATCTTATTGTATGTTCGTCTATGTTAATTTGTAGTCCTACTTGCACGTCTATGTTATCCAACCTGCATATGTGGCATGATTTATATTTATGTCTGTATAAAACTGTTTTTCGACAGTGACAACTGTTCAATTATCACTTTACAGATTTCTGCTGAGAATTTGGCTTCCTTTTTTGTGACTGCTTCCAGTTTTTGATTAATTTCTCGAAGACTATTCTTATCATAAATGTAATAAATATGTCAGCGTGTGGCATTCGTTCATTCCCATCATAGAAACGCTTCATCTATTCTAGTTAATTTGTACACACAACAACGCAATGTCATTTTAAGTTTCTGGGGGGCATAAATCTCGATCGTGGTAATTTGAATACGTACATCATCGCTAAAATGTAAGATGTGTGTACCTTCAAAAATTGTAGAGAAATGATATGTGATTTAAGCAGAAAGAACGGATGAATGGATGGATGATCCTACGGATGTTACGTTTTAGTTATGATGTACCTATCTATGTACGTTCGTGCGTATCCAAGCGACTTAATTTAACAATGTTTGTATTTGTAAAATGTGTATATCTGTTATATGTGCTTTTTTGTATAACATTTTTATGATATCTTGTTATGTAAACAATTAAATTAGGAATATTCTCATGTGTGTGCCTTTAAAATTGTACTGCATTATTTTTTCTTTAGAGAAATAAACTTTGATGTAAGCAGAAAGAGCAGATAGATGGATGGATGGATGGACGAACGGATGTTCATTTTTATGTCTTTACGGAGTTTTTATTCCACAAGTGGCAACTGTTAAATTGACACTTTAGAGATTTCTGCTTGGAAATTAGCTTCCTTTTTGTGACAGATGCCAGTCTGTGATAGGTTTCTATCTGAATATCTCCGCCATAAATGTTATAAACATGTCAGTATGTCCCATGAGATACGAGGCTATCACAGAGATAAAACGTTTGTTATTATCCAGATTGGCGGCCGATGGCTACAAATGCCACAACGTTTTATAATACACAGATCATGATATGAGGAATAGAAATGTACTGAAATGTCTTCAACAGATGAACATAATAAAATGGGCGTTTTGTAACCTGAATTTGTACAAAGTTCGTATTTATATATGATGTCTTGTTGTGTACATGGATAGTAAATTTTACATATGTATCTATACAATTTAAAAAATTAGTACATTGCGCAAAATATTTGACGAATATAGATATGTAAATTATTAGCCTTGTACACACTATATATTACATTGCATTATGTTGTGGTCAACCGTGTAATTTGACCAACATGGTCTGTTGGATGTTGAAATAAACGAAATCAAAAAATCAAATCAAGATATTTGTGAATGTGTATATTAAAATAATCATTAGTTTAAGACATTCGTCTGTATTTTAATAATCGGCTTGTATATTTACCTGATAATAGGCAGATTGCCGTGAAATGTTGGATCGTCGATGAGTAAATTACAGCTGTATGAATACCCCGGGACAGCACAACAATGGCATATATTGCCATAGAAAAGAGCCGTAAATGATTTTTAGAATAAGTAAAAAAATGTATTTACATAAATCATTATGCGATGTGTTCAGTTTGATTTTGTACAGGCCTCTGGCCAAGGGAAGTTTGTTTGAAGAGTAGCAATGCTGTCTTAACTTAGCACTGGAGGAAAATTAACTTTCCGACATTATGGAAACGCTTCTTCTTGTGTGTGCTAGGGTCAATTATTGTTGGAATATACTGCCGTCATAAAAATGAAATACCATTAAGCACGGCGTAAAACACCAATCAACCAATCAACCAATCAATCATTTTTTACACATGTTTTTTTTAAATTGTTGGACTTTCGAAAATGTGGTGTAGAATACTTTCGTCGCATGACATCAGGCGAAGTAAGAAGTGAACGAAAGATCGTGTGTCTTTAAGTGCAATAGAATGAATGACGTTATTTTCCGTTTCATCTCAAGATTTAATTGTTTCAGAAAGTCATTTATTTACTTAAGGATATTTGCACATTGTGAAGACGCCGATGAACAATATTTTAAACTAAGAATTGTTCGTCGTAATATCAAACTACATAGAGATATTTTGTTTTCTTTGCAAGAATGAATCAAATCGTACTCCACTAACCATGGCCTTAAGCTTCTATGGGCTGTGTTTGGATAGATTTATGTTGTTCATTAACTGCATTCGACCAGTTGGTGACGTGAATGGATCAAAGGTTTACTCAACAATGTGTGAATTTATCATTCCAGGAGTCACCGAATGATATCCCATGGTGTTTTCTGTTGCTTCAGTATGAACAAATTCATGGTGCCTGAGGGTAACTATCGAACATTGAAACTGGATTTCTCCAGAAATAATAAAACTGCTGATGTCAATTGATTGATTGATTGTCATTGAATTAAACTGTTTAATTGGGGTTCAACGCCGTGCCTAAGGTTATTTCACTCATATGGCAGCGTGTCAGCCCAATGGGTGACGGAAACCACACTCGCAGCCACTGGAAACAAACAAATACAAATAGGACAAATACGGGACAATCAGATGACGTAATACAAAGACATTCCAAACAGATCGGCTTCATGGTGGCCCTTAGCTCTGAGAGCACCAGGACAACTGGAAGCTCCCTCCAAACTCTCCGCCGTTAAATTGAAAAAGCTACTTGTTATAAGAACTTGATTGCGACAACGCAGTACTGGGGAGCTAATCAAATTTTTAATATGGCCCCTTCGTTGTTGATTCCCAGTTATCCTTACTTTGAGAGTTAAATTACATTCGGTCGCGATTCATTGTTTAAACAATATAATTGCGATTTCAAAAGGAAACGTTATTCAAAACAAGCATTAACGGGCGAAAAACGTTTATCGATTTTTCCTGGCATGTTGAGTATAAGTAACGATCTTAACTCCCCTTTAACAGAGACTGAGAGTTAAGCGAAATAAAGTAGTTTTTTTAATCATGATTTCTGCTGAGTTTCTACATTTATTAATCAACAATAGGAAACAGTCTGTAGTTGTAAAAGCTGCTGTAAAAGTAAGAAACGCCTCACAATCGATTGTATTTTCTCAACAATAAGCGATTGTTTCCCTTTCAGCTCACAGGTGTCGCTGTTCATGTTATATTGCCGCTGAAGGAGTTGAATGTTTTCTATTAACACGCACACCAAAGACCCGTCTGAATGAGAAGAATTAAACATTACACGGTGGTTGACTGTCCAGCATTGTAGACGACCTGCCTTTCAGTTTATTGACAGCTCATTGCTAAACAGTTTCATTTAATCTGAACAATAAAGCTTGTATCACCGAGTTTACTTTTTCCGAAACAGTGTTTATTGGTGCAACTTTAGCATTCAGATCGAGGTCTTCATATTTCTAGCTTCTCCATACCATTTTCATCGAGATGAGTTTTACATGAAATAGTTCGGGGCTGCTGTGTATTAAGATATTGTTATGAACTTGTGTAATTTGTACTGCGAGGTAAGCCTCATTTACAAAAGACGTAATTAGCGGAAGCCACAATATCTATTTTGTAAATGTGTCAAGTGGAATGCAATAAGTGCAATCCATCTCGTCAAATTAAACCGTAATAGTATCCGATTCCAAGTCGTTCATAATAGCGAAATCGTACTTTGTGTTTCAGAGAGGAATTATAAGGTGACACAGTCGTGGTATGTCTGTAATACCCTATAATTATACACATGGCTAGCAAATCATATACTCTATACACATTAAATAATTTGAGTCAAAATAGAACATGATGTGACAATTTGCGGTATGATTTATCATTATCTAAAGAGTATTTCAAAGAAATAAGTACCCAGGTTCGCAGTGCTTGACGGAAAACCAAACTGTAACCTGCTAATAAACTCTTTCGAATAGTGTTTTGAGCATCGTTCACGTGGACCGTGTGACTAAAAGGATGGGCACGCAAAACACTACAAAAACGGGCAAGCCGGCATAAAAAAAACTAGAACTGTTCTGCGAGAACGAATACCCACCGCGGTATGTGTTATAAAGTGTGTTGCTGCTCCTTTTTAAATGGACAGCTATTACAGGTTCACTTGGGGAATACTTAAAAGTGTAAACATACCTCTACATGCAGTCAGAATTGTTTAATGGAGGTTTACATGTAAACCTACATGTACATGTATAAGATGTAATATAAAACACACGCATGATTAAAGTTTTTTTTTCTTTATTTTTACCGCATTTTACTTACATGTACATAACACAGAAGGGCTACGATTTATTTACAATCAGGCGGCTGATTAATGGCTGATTGTAAATACATCTATGGCACAATATACCAGTGCCGGAACAAATGGTCTACACAGATTATATCGCCTGAAATGGACTTCTTATTATTATCCAAATAAAATAAGTACTTATTTGCTTTTACTCAGGAATCGAGTTTCCGTATTTAATAAACTATCCAAACAGAAGCATTTCCACCTTCAAAACAACATTTCCACCTCCATTTTAGAGAGGTGGTTCTCCCTAATCCCTAACAACACAATAGACTTGTTAAAGGGCAATAACTCTGGGAAAAAATGATCGACAGAGCCTCATAAATACATCTTGCACAACTTCACCCCATGTGTAACATGCACACAAGTTTTCACTAGCATAGAATACAAACTGAAGAAGAATAAGGCCGGACAATATTGGCCCTATGTAACAACACTATAGGCTTGTTAAAGGGCAATAACTCTGGGAAAAAATGATCGACGGAACCTCATAATTACATCTTGCACAACTTCACCTCCTGGATAACATGCGCACAAATTTTCACTAACATAGGGTAAAAACTGTAGCAGAAGAAGGCCGGACAAAATTGTGTCTACATACAGATGGACGGACAGACGGA
Source organism: Mopalia vespertina (assembly GCA_030265115.1). NCBI lineage: Eukaryota > Metazoa > Mollusca > Polyplacophora > Chitonida > Mopaliidae > Mopalia > Mopalia vespertina. The sequence continues at coordinate 14,531 of JAQQZZ010083174.1, forward strand.
CACCCGATTCCTGTATACCCCCCTTCATTGCGGGGGGTATAACAACACAAATTATTTCAAATAAGCCTGCATAGAGATATATACTTAAAGTCTGTTTGTTAAGCAAACATATTCGAATATTTTTGACAGTCCTGACAGCCCCAATCACCCACACATCCCAATACAAACACAAACTGTGTCAAGAACATAATAATCAGCCTACATTCCGTTCAATTATTTGGAAAATCTGCAAATGAGCTTCATCTTTTATACTAGTATTAGATACACTTTGATTCAATGTTGCTGTTTATCTCAATACATAGTTTCAAGCATGCAGGTTATTGCACAATTCATAAATAGAGACCACACCTGAGATGAACACAACTGCTTTATAATGACATATTTCAAAGTTCAAAATGACTGCAACAGTTCGTATTTTGATTGGTTCACCATTACTGTGACATAAAGCCAAAACTCTGTACATCACTGTCAAGATCATTGTCAAAATCGATAAAAAAAACTGAAGGGTACACAAACAAGGTTATGGTTGTATGCTAATTTTTATATATTTTTTAGTAATATTTTCAAAGTCTATGCTAAATTTTCTATCCACAATGTCTCAAAAAAAGGCATTGTTTGTTTGTTTGTTTGATAGGGGTATAATGTCTGACATACTCAAGAATATGTCACTTATATAACCACAAACTGTGCACTTCACACTGTTCCTTGCCTAATTACACATGAAAACCAGGAGGAAACCTTGTTAAAATCCACCCCGTAATTGCTGGAGACACATAGTGTGACTCACTCATATAACCTTTTGGTCAACCGACAGACTCGATCCTGTGAACTGTACATCATCGTAGGATTAGTAAGCGCACACACTAGCCACTAAGCCACGGCTACGGCCCTCAAAAAAAGGTAATAAAAGCAATGTATGTGTTCAAAAGAGCATTATGTTTATAGGTAGAACAGAGATTTAACATTTGGTAATAGAAGGTGTGATGGAACTAAAAAGAACACTATACACTGTCTGAAGATATTTTGACACGTAGTACATATAAACACTGATTAAGCTGTTGGACAAAAATCCCTTCTTCAGTCCTACACTTGATCTGTGTTAAATTGTGTTAATAATGCTAGCTATGTGTTTGGAGTAGTGACTATACAGTATATACATTACCATGTTTAAGGGCCAGTATATGTTGACCATCGTCTCTGATGTAACAAATAGCTGCTATTTCATGGATTGGTACACGTAGTAACAGGTCCTTTAAAACGAAAGAGAAACAATAAACTCATGATTTAATTGTACACGGACAGATACACACAAGGTTTTTCATAACCATCAAATTTTATTTCTCAAATTTATTATACCTTATCTTTAAATGTATATTTCAGACACTTCAGAGTTTGTCAAACTCTGCACATTATTGTTGTTTGATTGGGGTTTAACATCGTACTCAAGGGTATTTCACTTATATGACAACGTGCCAGCCCAATTGGTGAAGGAAATTGGTTTTTTGAAATGGTTCAACATAGAGACTTGTAACTGCTTCATTTTAAAGAGTATAATTTTGGCTAAAAAAAGGGTACCTCATTTTTTTTTCAGCCTAGATTTTACCTGTGCAAAAAGAAAGAAGTCTCTGTAGCTTTTGCTAACAGAACTCTTTATCATGGGGGAAGAAATATCTGTAGCCTGTGCTGCTGTGCAAACAGAACGGTAAATATCATGGGGGAAGAAATATATGTAGCCTGTGCTAAACGAACTTTATATCTCACTGGGAAAGAAGTCTCTTTAGCTTGTGCTAATAGAACAGTATATATCATGGGGATAGAAATCTCTGTAGCCTGTTCTAAAAGAACTCTATATCTCATGGGGGAAGAAGTCTCTGTAGCCTGTGCAAACAGAACTCTTTATCTCGTGGGGGGAGAAGTCTTTGTAGCCCATGCTAACAGAACAACTCTATATCTAACAGGGGAAGAAGTATCTGTAGCTTGTGCTGACAGAACAGATTTCATAGGGTAAAAGTTTCTGTAGTATGTAGGAAAGTAGTGCTTTCTCTCATGGAAGGGGGGATAAATCAGAGTGGAAGAAATCTGGAAGAACAACTTTTCCCCTCTTCAGTTCCACTGTGCAGAGGACAATACAAATTGTTTCCTTACCTCTCCATGTCTTCTACTGATTTTTATATTATGTGCACACAGGCTGAATATAGCATCCTGTTCAAATGTGGTATGCCATGGAATATTGCCTTGTTTCTGAAACAGAACAAATACACAAAATAATTGAAAAGGTAACAAATACATTGGTTTAAGTGATTCTTTTTGCTGATACATCATTCATGAACCAAATATAAGCAATTACATCCTAAGATTACTAAAGTTTAAACAGAATCCTTCTTTCCACGGTGATGGTCTTAATTTATTGCTTGAACTACCTATCGCTTCAATATCATTCACTTATTGACTGTGCTAAGAACAACAGAACTGACCTCTGTACAAGTTTCTCATTGGTGCAATGAGACAAAGTGGAGTTTAGTGGAGTATTTGATTGGGTCCAATGTTGTACTCAAAGCAGGCCTGTGTTTTGGGGTAACCCCATGGTTATACAAACTTAATTTAGGAGGACCGATTTATAGGTTTCCCAAATTGTTTGCAGTCATTGTTTAAATTTGCATTTTGGTACTGATTTTGACAAATTCTGTCATTTGATAATCAATGAAGATTGTTTTTGAAAGTAATTTTGGTTTATTTTTCACAAAGGCACATATATGTATTTAAATATTACATTTGAAAACGAAAATGTTAGGTTATCTCACAAAATTTTTGAGAACCGATTTAAAGATTATACCCGAAAAGATTACAGCACAGGCCTGCAAAGGCTGTTATGATGACAAATTGTCCACTTGTCTCTCAGCCTCACTTAAATATGGTGGGAAAAAAAGAAGATTGACAGAGTAACATCATGTGAATACATCATATACCTGAGGTTTGTTGATTGTTTGTTTGTTTGATTGATTGAGGTTTAACATCATACTAAAGGGCATTTCACTTATATGACGACGAATTGTCCATTTCTCATTGTTCTTTGCCTAATTACGGTGGAAAACTAAAGGAAACCTTGTAAAAACCACCCCCGCAATTTCCAAAGCCACGTCATGTGACGAACTAATATACCTGATGGCCAACAGACGGACTCGAACCCATGAACGGTTCATTGGAGTAAGATTAGTAAGCGCACATCCTGCACATGCTATCGCTAAGCCACGGCCGCGGTACACTGGAGTAGGATTAGTACTTGCACATGCTAACCACTAAGCCATGGCAGCAGGTGAGGTCAACAGAGGGACTTGTCATTGAACCTTAGTAGGTGGACATGTTAAGCAATGAAGCAATACTGTGGGGCTGACAAAATGAAGATTATACAATGCATTAAAAGGCACCCCAGCAAACCAGGTTCCCATTTCCAATGAGCTGCGGCAGAACAAACTACCAGTCAAACTCCCATTGCTGTGTCATGTGGGTTACTTTTTGTATATATTTTGAATAAGTGAATTTTTTGTATATACATGTACATCAAAGTTATATTATGTAAATATATAATCAGACCTTTCCTCGATCAATCAGTTTCAATATTTCAGTTCTATTTGTCACATCCACATCTACAGAGACATCAGTTACCAGCCCAGCATACTGTAGTAAGAAAAATTCAAAGTTCATAAGATAAAATACAACAACCAAGCTAACTAATATTGGTTTTAGGTTAAATTATTTAAACTGACTTTGTATAGGAATTGGGATAACTGTCATCTCATTCCAGGGTCATCAAGATTATATAAAGATTAAGGAGAAATGTATTTTAAATGGGAGGCCATGTTATGCCAAAGACATAAAATAGAAAAACTATATATATCAAAAATATTAAGATGAACATGATTATATAATCTATATAATATATAAAGTGAGAGAGTCACTTACAGTCAGGATACAGAGAAAATAAGGTAAATTATAGAATCTTGATCTTTTTAAAGGCTGACTGCTACCATATGTCTGATTTAAGTTCATATGTTTAGAAACAAGTTTAATAAAAGTTATGTTTGATACATATCTTTTCGAAGTCATCTAAATTTCAATGAAACTGTATAGATGTTGCTGATTACAGAACAGGACCAAACTTTCTATTTACATGTAAGCCCCATTATGCCCCCATAGCATACTCAAGGGTATTTCACGCATAGGGTGATGATGCTTTATTAAATTTGTTTGTTTGATTGGGGTTTAATGTCATACTCAAGGGTATTTCACTAATATGATGACGTGCCAGCCCAATGGGTGATGGAAACCACCCTCGACACCACTGGCATCAAACTAGGACAAGACGGGACAAATACAGGACAATAAAAGGACACAATACAGACACCACAAAACAGATCGGCTTCCTGTTCCCCTTTAGCTCTGAGAG
>JAQQZZ010083185.1:0-18974 GCA_030265115.1 Mopalia vespertina
AAACCACCCCCGCGATTGCCGGAGCCACATTTTGTGACTCACTCATATACCTGAGGGTCGACAGGTGGACTCGATCCTGTGCACTCGTGTTTGGTTGATTGATTGATAATAGTCGGCATTAGTAGCCACAGGCTAGTGTTATTTTGTTTTTACATACCCAATGTTAAATAAAGTTTCATTTGATTTGATTTTAATGCTGTGAACAAGGATGAATATTAGAAAGCTCCTCCTTCGTGGACTCACTTAACTACATGTATGTGGATGTTCAGTCCTAGTGGGTGGCTGGAGGGAGCTTCATGTTGCCCTGGTGCTCTCAAAGTTAAAGGGGAACAGGAAGCTGATCTGTTTGTGGTGTCTGTATTGTGTCAAGTTGTTGTCCTATATTTTTCCTGTGATGTCTTTGTTTGTTGCCAGTGGTGTCGCGGGTGGTTTCCTTCACCCATTGGGCTGGCATGTCATCATATAAGTGAAATACCCTTGAGTACGACGTTAAAACCCAATCAAACAAACAAACAAAAGGACTGATATCATGACAAAAGCCAGTCTCTCAGGCAGGAATAAAAGGATCAATGAAACAGGGCAGACCAAATTTGATCACTGAAAGCAGTGCTTGCTGACGACTCAACGTGTATGGTTCATTTGAAGATGATAATTGTGATATTAAAAGATAATCAAATAGATGAGTCCCAATCTGATAAAATTAATTCCCAAAATTATAAATCTCCCAAATTTGATTTTAAAAAAATGGCACTTAATGCAACTATAATTAGAGCCAAATAATGATCATTCGGATCGGATTCAATTGTTTGGTTGCTTCAAAATTAAGTAGTGTCAACCTGTGGAGTTGAAAAACAATAAGTCGACTCAATAACCCTTAACACTTTTTAATCGTCAAGGCAGGCACGGTCAGATTTTGCATCGAGATTTACCATTAGGTATTTTCTTGTTCACAATTGTTTAATGTGGGATTTTGTTTATAACATAATAATTGATAAACATCGATCACTAGCAGGTTAAGAAACAATGAATGACACGTAATGTAACTTGCAATCAACATTCACCTACATGCTACAATATCAATATCTCATTTCAAATTAAACTCAAATAAAAGAATAACAAACACTGTTTTTCTGGAATTTTATTGAAATTCATCACATCTGTAAATACAGGAGAGTATAGAATTCTTCAAGCACCAAACCCATGCTAGGAGAGTGAAGAATGAACCAGTCACAGTCTTGGTAACAAAGGCTCCTGAAAGTCCAATGTATCTAATTCATCCAATCAGAAGGTTTCTGTGTCACACACTTTGCTAGAGGATTGGAACTACTTTTGGAGAAAAACAAAATCCACGCAAATTTTCACAGAAACTAAATCAGCGCTTCAGAATTAGTGGCAAAACTATATTGTGGGAAATGACATGTCAAATTTAAAAAATAACGGTAGCATTGGCAATGTCATGTTTCAAACTTCTTTTAAGGGAAAAGGAAAATCTGCAAAACTGAAAAGGAAAGAAAATCCACCCTGTAAAAAAACAAGTCCAAGCTTAATAATGTAGACACTTCAAAGACACTTACCGAAGATTTTCTTAGGCGTAATTGGAAATTCTGTGTCCAAAGGTTGGCTTCGGCCATATTTGTTTTCAGCGTATACTCGGAAATGGTAATCAACACCTTCCAACAACGACAGGACACAATGAGTTGTAACTTCAGGGTCAGTGCGCCCAAAGTAAACCCAGGATCGTTTAGAAGCTTCTCGCTTCTCTAGTATGTAGCCTGTGAGTAGTGATCCCCCATCATCAGACGGAGGCTGCCATTGGATAGTAGCTGTGTCTCTGGTTATATGGATGGATTTTATTGGTCCATTTGGTGCGGATGGTGGGCCTATAAAATAGAAAATTTGGGTAAAAACATATATTTGTATATATTGAGTTGTCAAATCTTCATTATTGTTGGAATCTTGTCAGATGGAGAGAAAACTGATTGGTGTTTACAGCTGCGCTCAAAGGTAGTACACTTAAACGACAGTGATGTGCCAACAACAACACAACCAGTATGTGAAGAGTTATCCTCAGCTATGAATATATTTCCAATCATCCATATGATGGCGGATTGACAGCTTCTTACTCCCAGCAGATACCTCATGAAAATGATACCTGGGATTGATGGAGTCACCTCGTGTGTCCAACACACTTACCACTGAAGCATGACCATGGTCTCTGCATCCATTGGACTGGCACATTGTCATATGAGTGAAACAACCATAAGTATGACATAAAACGGCAATGCCAAAATATTCTCAAAAACAACTCACCATATGGAGATTTAGTCGTGACAGATTTCTTAGTCTCCAGCGGAGCGCTAAGGCCGACGTCATTCTCAGCAAGGACTCGGAAGGCGTAGTCTGTTCCTTCAATCAGATTATCAACAGTCAAGGTCAGGTGTTCTGGACGTACTCTGCCGACACGCAGCCATTTGCCGCGCTTGGCATCACACTTCTCCACAACAAATGCAGATAGTGGACATCCGCCATCAGATTCCGGTGGAAGCCAAGACAATGTGAGCTTTTCATCGGTGATGTCAGAAATCTCCAATGGGCCACCTGGTGAGGATGGTTTTTCTGAAATACAAAACAAAATTCTCAATGCAATTGTCCCTTTACATCATATTATAAATCATTTATCTTCCTTAAAAGACAAGTGAATAACTGAATTAAAAATGTATTCTTTATATTGCATTCAGGTAGACCAAACTATGACAGTTTAACAGTGATGGAGGCCTCTGCAAATTGCATCATTCTCAAGGGTATTTCACCTATGTGTCGACAGATTGTACATTTCACCATGTTCCTTGTGTAAATAAGATGGAAAACCGTGAAGAAACCTTGTAAACACCACCCTCGTGATTGCCTCAGCCACATCATGGGACTTACTCATATATCTGATAGTGGACAGAAGGACTCCAACATATGGGTAGTACATTGAAGAAGGGTTAATAGGTGCCACAGCTATGGGCCCTTGTTATGTTTTGAAGATTACCTGAACAGCCAATGGTGGTCTTGGATTTGATGTCAAAAGAGGCTTCCAGACAAAAAGAGTATAGAAGGCTGACTGCATGATGAAGAACACTACAGTCTTCTGTAATATTTGCCAGTGCCAAATCAAAACTAGTGCTTAACCTATTATAAGAATCTGAAAGCTACACACAAGATTTGGATTGAGCTGAAGGTATTCCGACTCCAACTAAAACAACTATAAACTAAGCAAGTTCTGAAAATAGTCTCTCTTAAGGTTCTTGTTTCCAATAATTTAATACTTTAAGTGTTTCTATGAAAGTGTTTCTGAGAAGGAGTTCTTCTTGATACTCACCAATCTGTCGTTCAGGAACAATTGGTCGACGATTCTCAACTGGTTCTCCAACTCCTGCACTGTTTTTGGCGAGAACTCGGAAATAATACTCATACCCTTCAATCAAGCCTTTGGTGGTGAAAACATTTGTAGAGGCATCTACTTCTCCAATTGGTGTCCATGACGCTGCTTTACCGTCCTTCTGTTCGATAATGTAGCCCTTCACGGGTGCACCGCCGTCATAACGAGGTCTTCTCCAGTTAAGAGTAGCGTTGTTTCTACCTACATCAGAAATCTCCAGTTTATCTGGAGCTCCAGGAGACTCTGCAATTAAAAAGAAAATCATAGATGGAAATTATTATTTGTATTTATCAAATTTATACTCAAGTGTACTTCACTCATATCATAGTCTTACAATAAACTTTATTGCAGAGTGATTGTTTCATTTTGTGACAAATAAAATGATTTGATTATGGTTTCAATGTACCGTACGGATTCCATGTGCACACTGATGACACAGTTTCGACATTTCTGGTTTTTTTTAATAGTTCCTTGGTACTCACAAGTGTCCTTCACAAAGGCTGTGAATCTCAGCTATTGTGAGTTATGACTAAATGGTCAAAATGGGTTATCCTGAAAAACAATTTTCTTCACACCCATTTGATAAAGAGGATAATTGCTTGAAATTGTGCTACATTGTGTGATATTTGCTAAATCCTCAAGTCTGAAAACTGTGGCAATCCAGAATCCATTTGCTTGAAATTGTTTCTTATTGTATGATTTATGCTAAATCCTCAAGGCTGTTATCTTTAGAGATCTAGAATCCCACCAACATGGAATGATTCGACTTGCTTTCACAGGTCACATGTTATCTGATCTGGTAGTTAAATTTACAGTCTCAACTTACCAATAGGTCGTTGAGGCATGACTGGTGCAAGCAAAGTTGTTGGTTCACTCAGACCTTCAGAGTTCTCAGCGAAGACACGGAATACATACTCTCGTCCTTCAAGCAGGTTTCTAAGGTTGTGCCTCGTTGACTCCGGTCGGATCTGTCCTGCCTTTATCCACTGACTACGGCTGGCATCACGTTTTTCTATAACGTAACCAAGTAAGTCAGCGCCGCCTGTACTTTCAGGGGGACACCACTCTAAGCCGACAGTATCTTCTGATATTTCAGTGACTTTGAAGTCTTTAGGAGAAGACGGCAGATCTGAACAAAAAAATAGTGATGAATTTAATGAATAAATTAAAAATCAACTTCAACCAAAACAAGTTGATAGACTTTAATAGAAAAGTTTTTTGATGCAAACAATTACAATATGGGAAATTCTTAACAGCATTTACCTGCTAAGCAATTTCCAACAAAACTGAACAAAATCTCTAAAAATTTATTTAAGAGATTTCTTACCAAATGGACTCTTGGCTGGTACAGGATGTCTCAACTCAATGGGCTCTCCTGGTCCGAGTTTATTTTCAGCGTAGACACGGAAGTTATAATCATGACCTTGAATAAGTCCTGCAACATTGTACTCAGAGACTCCAGCAGCCACACGTGCAGCTCTCATCCAGCCTCCCCATTGGACATCAAGTTTATCGACGATGTAACCTGTGATTGGACTGCCACCATCATTAGATGGGGGCTTCCATTTCAAGGTCATGGAGGTCTTGTTGACATCTTTGACCTCTAGTGGTCCAGTAGGGGAACCGGGAGCCTCTGCAATTAAAGCAAATTTGGACAATTTGAAATGTGAGGTCAAAATTCATTTTTCTGATTTACTAATTACTTAGGAGTACATCGGTTAAAACATTACTTTACAGTTTGTCAAAGAGCGGATTTCTTTTTTATTTACTTACGTAAAAGTTTGGTGCAGCAAAGCTTGAGAGAAACAACAACCTATATCTAAAGATCAATTAATGTTTTACACCATGTTCAAAGGTATTTCACTCATATGACGGCATTGTACTTTGATAGGAAAAAAACACACATAGACAACCATCAAATTTGAAGTATCGTCTCTATTTGAAAAATAATCTCACTCCATTTCTAAGTAAAGTAGACATCCAAAGGAAATGCTACTATATGTCAAGCTCATCCACATATAATCTTGTTTAAAGCGTTCCACATGTTATCTGGGTTTTAAAAAGTTTAAGACTTAATCTGGGTTTCAAACAATTTCAATCTACATGTAGGTTTTAAAACATTTTAAAATATCAACTTACCTGGTGGTTTTGAAGGCTTCACGGTTTTATCCAATGAAACAGGTTTACTGATTCCAACAGCGTTCTTAGCCACGATACGGAAATCATATTCAACCCCTTCCTCCAAATTACGTGCCACATACTGCATACGGTCTGGTTCAATCTCGTCTAATTTGAACCAATCAGAACCTTTGTTCCATGCCTCAAGAAGGTAGCCTGTGAGACGTGAACCGCCTGTTTCCATTGGTGGAGTCCAGTCCAGGGTTACAGAATTAGCTGTTACTTTACTGGCACGGAGTCTACCTGTTATTGGCCCAGGTCGCTCTGAAAAGTCCAAATAAAATGTTCCAGGAAATTGGGCAACAAAGGCAACAATTTCAATTTGTGTTGCTTTTTTGTTTCATTGGTGTTTAACATTAGGTATTAAATGAAATGACTAGAGATATTCAATTCTTACTATGACTTTAAAAACCCTTGTATCTCCCTCAGATACGGAAGATCAACAAGGGAACTTGATCTTGTGAGCAATACATCCAAGGAAGATCAGTAGTCCAATACTCTAACTACTGACCCACAAACGTGGGCCACCCCAATTTGAACGGTCTCTATAACAGCATTTTCACTGGGGCAATGGTAAAGAAAACTCAAAGAATTGGTTTAAATTTCTCAACATTGCTTCTGTATTAGCAAAAACAAATTATTTTTTGGGGTTACATAACACTAAACAATTCTGATTTTTCTTTTACATATCCCATTTGATCAATTAAACTCAGTTAGGTCCCTTACCTGGAGCTCTCCTGGGTGTGACCGGTTCAATGTGATCTAAAGATTCGCCCACACCTTCATCATTTTCTGCCGTCACATGGAAGAAATAATCATTGCCTTCTCGTAAACCGTCAACAGTATACGATGTTGCATGAGGCTTCGTTGTTCCGACCTTCATCCAGGCAAAGCGTTTGGCATCTCTACGTTCAATGATGTAGCGCTTTAGTGGTAGACCACCATCATCTTTTGGTGGTTTCCAGCTGATTGTTGCAGAATTGGAATCAACATCGCTGATTTCTAATGGTCCAACTGGGGCACCAGGCTTATCTGTTGGAAAGTCAAAAACTTTCAGTCAGAATATTCAAATGAGAGTGTGCCTTCGTTGAATTCATATGATTTGTTTAAATTTATTTGTAGCTTGATTTTCTTTGTAAAGCCGCTTTGAACTACCACTAAACAGCCACTGTCAAGAAACACTTTATTTGATTGGTGTTTTACTTATGGTTATTTCACTCACATAACAGTGTTCCAGCCCAATGACACAACACAAAGATATCACAAACAGATCGGACACATGTTGCCCCTTAGCTCATAGAACACACCTCCCTCCCAACAACCCGTAAAAATGTTTGGACACTTACTGAATGGACTCTTGGGCACAATGGCGGCGTCTCCTTCAAGAGGTTCTGAGGTACCAATAGCGTTTTCAGCCACGACTCTCAATCTGTATTCAGTACCTTCTACAAGATGAGGCACAGTCATGCTGTTATGGCTGGGGCGAACTTTATCAACATAGAGCCAAGTAGATTTCCACTGCTCTCGTTTTTCAACGATATAACCTGTAATAAGTGAACCACCATCTTCTTTACTGGGTTGCCAGGAAACTGTCACAGAGTCCTTAGCAACATCAGTCACCTTGAGTGGTCCAACAGGTTGCGATGGTGCAGCTGAAAATTAAATAAACAAGTTTGTTCAACGAACTTCCTAAGTATCAATTCATTGGTCAGCTGCGATTATACGTCTTTCTCCAAACACATTTAACTGACTGATTGGTGTTTAATGCTTACTCACAGGTATTCACCAATATTCACTGATAGTAAATAGCCACATAGACACAACCATAAAATGTGGAGTGCTTGTTATGCTGGAAAATTAATGTTCTTTCACTTAACTTTAGCTCAGTACAAGCTGCCCTTAGCCAGATGTCCCAATGACATTTGAAAAATAAAAGAGTTAATCGGTAAGATATACATTTATGATGCAGGGGGGCTAGCCAACAGGCAATACAGGCTCAGAAAATTGTGCAATTCACTTATTCAATCTCACATTCAAGGGAATTTCACTTCTACACGACAGATCATATTTGATCTTTAAATCCAACAACAGACATACTCGATACAGCAGAAACAGTGTGGTAAGTGAAACATATATTTACCCAAAAAATTGATAAAATAAAAAAATTCAAAAAAAAAAAAATCGTGAATACAAAAGGTTTAAAAGGAACACATACTCAGTTTTTTCTTTGGTGACGCTGGTTTTTCTGTTTGAGTAGGTTCACTAACTCCAGTATCATTCTCAGCCGAGACAGCAAAATGATAGGATTTTCCTGGTTCCAGATCCTTCACAGCAAAGTTTGTTCTGTAGGATTCCACGGACCCTATATCTTGCCAGGGTGCCGACGGTTTGTCTTCTTTCATCTGTAGGATGTATCGTTTAACCCTTGAGCCACCATCGGTCATGGGTGCCTTCCACTCTAGGGTACATTTGTCCGCATTAACTTTAGAGACACGAATATGAATAGGAGCAGCAGGGGGTTCTGGAGAGAAAATACCAGGAATTTAGTAATTATTTGTACATTTTATAAAAGATAAAATTTAAAAAAAAAAAAACACTGGAAAGTTTTAATTATAACAACCAAGATTTTACTCTGTGCACAGTCAAACAATTGGAAACAATCTATAGCTTTGACTAAGCCGATAATGTAAAAAACAGTTCTTCTATCGCTAAGACAATTCAGTGAAGGTTGGTTTTCTTTGCTGCTGTTGAAAAAAGAGTGACTGATTTGTGTCTAACACTGTGCTCCGATTTCACTTATATAACAATGGCTGCTTTCAAAAGTGTTTGGAAAACAACAAAATGAGCGGGTTGCTCAAAGCAATATTGAATTTAATCCAATAGTAGATGACGTCACGCTATGTTGAATTTGGGATTTAATCTGGTGTTGGCAACTAATAGTCTGTCGAGCAACTGGCTCCAGAGCAATAATACATGGCAAATATATTATATATGTTCCTCCAGAGCTTACATACACATTAAAACATACTGTTTTACAAAAAAAGCTGTTTAATATTTAAATAAGAACAAATTCTTACCTATTTTCTTAACAGGCACAACACCTTCTGTGCTCTCCAATGGAGGGCCTTCTCCTTCTTCATTGACGGCTCTGATACGGAAATGATATTCATTATCCACTACAAGATTTCTTGGAGTGAAATGGGTTGTCAGTCCATCAGTAATTCCAGCTCGGCCCCACGTGCTGCGTCTTGATTCACGAATTTCAATGACGTATTTCAGAACGGGAGTACCACCATCATTCTCTGGAGGTTCCCATTCCAAGTCCACGGAGTCCTCAGTAAGATGAGAAGTCTTCAATGGTCCTTTAGGAGCTCCAGGAAGTTCTAGAAATCATAATGAAAATTTAAAAAAACAATTTATAATATGAAGCAGTTGAAAAAGTAGCATGCAGCAAAACAAAAAAACTGAACCTAGCAAACAGATTGATTGATTGATTGGTTGGTGTTTTACGCTGTGCTCAAGGGTATTTCACTTATATGATGGCGCTGTATTCCAACAATAATTGACACTAGCCCAGCCATAAAATGCAAAGTGTTTTGATAAAGTTGGAAAGTTAATCTTCCTCCAGTGATAAGTAAAGACAACATTGCTACTCTCCAAACGCCAGAGGGTAAAACTACCTAACTACCGAACAAATATTACTGCTGAATGTTTCCAATATAAATTGACAAATTGTGGATACTCATTTGGAAGCAATGAACTTGTGATCACATAAGAGATTATTTATCTTTCTTATTATTTATTTTTTAACACCAAGCCCCAGGCTATGTTGCACATGACATTTATTGGTGATTAACACCAATGGTAAGGGAAATTCACTTAAGTATTTGACCGACATGGAAAACTTACCAAATGGACTCTTGATAAGGACAGCTTTACTCATTTCAAGAGGTTCACTAGATCCGACTTTGTTGACTGCAGAAACTCGGAAGAAATATTCACTTCCGTCAGTGAGATTACGACAATTAACGGATGTGAGAGAATCAGAAATCTTATCCGCTCTCTGCCAGGTCATTTTCTTAGCATCACGTTTTTCAATGACATAGGACATTAGTGGAGAGCCACCATCATCCTCTGGGGTTTCCCATTCAATTGTCACAGAGTCCCGGGTTATGTCTGTTACCTTGATTGGACCAACTGGTGAACTTGGGGGACCTGTTGTAAGAAAACAAATTTATTAAAACTGTTTCTGTCAAACTGCCAATCATCAACAAGAATAAATAGAATTATATTTCTTTTGACAAGTAAATGTTTATAATTTGCAAACAATGTTTGGAATGAGTTTGAAACGATGTAACGAATATATGATGTTATTGAAGTTTGGTTTAGAGGCTGGCCTATATTGCTATGCATATCTCTCTAAAAGGTTCATTAGCCATGCAGCCAGGAGCTACCGACTACAAAGTGAATGTTTCAACCACTGAGTCATTGGTACCTGTTAGTGTTAACATCATACTCAAAGGTATTTCGCTTACATGACAGGTGTCTATTGTCGGCATTGGTGGAAAACAAGATGAAACCTTGTTCATACCACACCAAGATCTTTGCATTTACTGGAAATACTTTCAAAGCGTGGTTTGGATTAATTATTTTGTGCGTTTGATCTAAGGGGTTTAGCAGTCCAAATTACAACAAACTGAGCCACAGCACAGTTGTGTTTGATAATAGTAACATACAACTCACCAGCAGGCCTCTTAGGGATGACCCTATCAGACTCCAAAGCTTTGCCTGTTCCCACTTTATTCATAGCAGACACTCGGAAGTAGTACGGACGACCCGAGATCAGATCAGCCACTCGTAACTCCGTCCCTTGACCTTCAAGAAGAGCTAAGTTTGTCCAGGTATCGTCATCGTTTGACATCTCAATTTTGTATCCGGTAATGGGGGCTCCACCATTGTCTCTGGGAGGTAGCCAGTCTATGGTAACAGAACTTGCTGTCACGTTGCTTATTCTCAAAGGTTGCATTGGACGCTCTGGCAAACCTGAAGATAAAATTTGTTCATAATTTATTTTTTTAAATGGCACCATACATTTGTGATCTGCAAGTTTGGTTTTACAAAGTGTATAAAAAATCAATTTATCTGTCATTCTTGTGGCTGATTGATTAACTGGCAATTGATTGGCTCAACTCTATTTCACAAATATAACTGAAGTGTTTTCCAGGAGAATTGATTAATTGATTGGTGTCTTACACTGTGCTTAAGGGTATTTCACTTTTATGACGGAGGTGTGTTTCAACCATAATTGACACTAACACAGCCAAGATGTGAAGTGTTTCCATAATGTTGCAAAGTTAATTTTCCTCCACTACTAAGTAAATAAAGCATTGCTACTCTTTAAGAAAACTGCCCTTAGCCAGAGGGCTTTTCCAGAAGGAATTGACACATTACAGCACAGCCTTAAAGGGTAAAATGTTTTGCTTTGTTGGATAGAAAAAGTATGTTGAGAGCGGAGTAAAGATGACATAACTGAACTTGGAGCATATGATACATTATCAAAATCATACCTGGACATTTATCTGAAATTGCGACAGAGGACAAGTAGTCATGGACATTACTGTATAGATAAATTATCAAAATCATACCTGGTTCTCGTTCGGGTATGATGGCGTCTGATGTTTCTACAGGTGGGCTTTGACCTTCGTCATTCTCTGCGATCACATGGATCATATATTCATTGCCCTCCATGAGGTTCTCTAACTGGTATGATAAAGTGGCAGGCTTCACACTGGCCACCTTCATCCAAGCTGCACGACGTCTCTCTCGTCGCTCAACAACATAACCCCGAAGCGGCAGGCCACCGTCTTCCGTTGGCGCTTTCCATTGTATCGTAATGGAGGAGGCAGTTGTTTCGGTTACCTTGAGGTTTTGAGGAGCAGAGGGTGGGTCTGAAAAACAAATGTGTAATATTTTCATTAATTTTGCAAAACAAATTATTGGATTTTGACAATCTTGCAGAGCATTGCAACTATATTCTGACAAAAAACTATTCAACATGAACTCACAATTTGAAATTCAAAAGTTTCTACTACGCTAAAATAGACCAATTTGAGAAGGCAACCACCCTTCACAGAATATTGAAGTAGCCAGAAAAGTGATCCAAATTATTTGATTGTTTGTTCGTTTAATTGGGGTTGAACACTAACCAGTAGGAATCCACCTCAGGCCTAAATTATTCAAGAAAGCATAGAAGTTCATTATACTTACTATAAGGACTCTTCGGCACAAAACCAGTTGATTCTAATGGTTTAGACATGCCGACAGAATTCTCTGCCAAGATTCTACAGTAATACTCCTGTCCTTCTTTCAAATTTGTAACATTACAAGAAGTGATTGAACCAGACATCTTTTCCACAAAAGTGTAAGTGGATTTCCAGGATTCTCGTTTTTCTACAGTGTAAGAAGTGATTGGAGATCCACCATCTTTCTCACTCTGTTTCCATGTGACCTTGACAGAGTCCCGTTGAATATCTGTGACCTCTACAGGACCAACTGGAGCAGATGGTTTTGCTGAAAGAAAAATTTATAAAGAAAATTAGAGGGACAGTGTAACTCACACTGGATTTCTAAACCTAGTCTGGATTTTTAGTTGCGAATCAAAAAGATTAACGCTGCTTGGTTAAATTTGAACCAAGGTTTGAATGTTTTATTAAATTCTGATGATATAAATACTGATAAAAACATTTACAAGGAATATGTACATAAACTTTTAGATTTTATACATATAGACAGAGGTCAAACAACTAAAAGCCAAGAATATTAAATGAAATTGGAAATTTGTACTGGTTGAGTATGTTTGATTTAGTCGTAACTCTCTTCATTTATTAAAGAACTTCAATGCTTCGATACATCACAGCAGCCAGAAATTGTCTGTGACACCTAATTATAGGCACCAGTATCACTTCAATTACCATGTTGCACAGTTGATTTGTTATTGTGTTACCATGACAATACAAAATGGTTCTGAGAAAATTAATAGTCTTATGTCAGAAATGTATTAGATCTAGGTTTCTTCAGCAATTTCTCAACTTATCCAAGGGAGCAAAATTTTCCACATTATTAATGATATCAAGAGTAATATCTTCATAATACGCTGAAAATAGACTTGCATAATCTTTTCATCAAACTGAATTTTTATATTGCTCAGTAATATTTCTACACTTCTATAATCTATCATTGTATTTTTACTCACCTAGAGGTCGTTTTGGTTTGGCAGCTTTCTCTGTTTCTGATCTTTTACTAATTCCCGCCTCATTTTCAGCGCAAATAGAGAAATAATATCCCTTTTCTTCTTCCAAATCGGGTACAGTATAATGAGTTTTGAAGGCATCAACTTTAGCGACCTTACTCCACTTCTCCGAGTCGTCTTTCATTTTTTCAATGATGTAATTCTTCACTTTTGAGCCGCCGTCATCCATTGGTGGACGCCATTCAAGAGAAACGTTATCTCGCCCAACCTCTGTCACACGGAGCGATTCAGGTGGTTTGGGCACAGCTGTTCAAATGAGAGAAACAAAGAAATGTGAAATATCGAGTCAAGATCAATCATTATGAGTTTCATTACCATGAATTATGTTAAAACATATGTGGATAGATGCTCAATGTTGTATACTGTATTGTTATAGTTATGTACTTTTGAAGCCTGTTAATAGATTTTATGCCAGTCGGTCTTCCTCAAAATAAATGAAACTCTGACTAAACTTACTGATTGGTTTCTTTGGTTTTGCCGAGTCATCTGAGGTTAATGGTTGACCCTGGCCCTCTTCATTAATGGCGGACACGCGGAAGACATATTCATTATCTGTAATCATATCATCTACATGGTATCGGGTATGAGATGGTTTCATTTCCACACATTTTGTCCAAGTGCTTCTGCGAACTTCTCTCATCTCCACAAGGTACCCTGTCAACGGAGAGCCGCCATCTGATTCTGGTGCATTCCATTCTATGTCACAAGAATCTTCGGTGACGTCAATGATCTTCAGTGGTCCAACTGGGGTAGATGGTTTGTCTGAGGCAAAACAGAAAATATTACCATATTAGGCCTTGATATTTTCCCAAGTAATAAGACTGTACATTTGGAGAAAAACACACTTTAATGATTAAAACAAGTATTTGGTACTTGGGGTTATTTCACTCACATGACAGAGTGCCAGCCCAATGGGTGACAGGTAAAAATAAAAATCCTATGTAAAAAAACAGCACCTATGGCAGACAATATAGACCAAAATAAAGTTGTTAAAGACATAACATTTTCCAACTTTCTTACCAAATGGACTCTTGGCCATTACTGGGAAATCCATTTCTTGAGCAGGTCCAACACCAACTTCATTTTCAGCTAGGACACGGAAATAATATTCATTTCCTTCTGTCAAATTTTGGATACAATGTTGAAGAGTGTTGGAGTCAACTTTGTCTATTTTATTCCACGATGTTCTCAGAGCTTCTCGTTTCTCGAGAATGTAGTGTGTAACTGGCATGCCACCATCATGTTTCGGGGGCTGCCACTCGATTGTGATAGATTTACGCTGAATGTCTGTGACTTTGATTGGTCCAACTGGTTTTGATGGTGCCTCTGTTAATTGAACAAAAAATATCATTGATAAATGATTTAATAACAAACAATCAAATATAGTTTTCAAATGTTTCTTTAATGATATGATAATGGTTATGACAGTGGTCTACTCCAGCAATAGACAGCCACACGTACAAAGCAATAAAATCAGAAGTGCTTTTCTCTGTTGGAAATATAATATTCCTCCAGTGTTAGGTAAGGGCTGCATGATTATGCTGTGATGGTACAATCAGAATGGTGATGTTAAATATGTTTTTTCAAATTTTACAAAAAAATCTGAGTGTATAGCTTGTATAGTGTGGAAAAGTCATCTCGGGTAGGTGTGTGAATAGCTTTTATTATCGTATTATCATTTAATGATATGATGGATTTCTCATAAAATTAAATAATATTCAATAATAATTCACCAAAATCTTTTCGAAATAATTGTTTTTTTGTTGTAGTTGTACAAGGTGATAGACTCATCTTGTGAAGAGTTTAACAATTAACCAAAATAATGCCATTTCTTTTGAGTTACCACATAATTAAATGGCACAAAAGCTTCACTAAAATGACTGTTAAAATATAATGAAAGCTGTCCAAATACTAAAGACACCATTCCACCTACAGTCTTTGAAATTAGACTAACTTTTTTACTACATGAAATAATCACCAAGATGTCTGCCTGGCTAGATCAAATGACAATGTGAAAAAATATTCCTCTTCAGAAAGATTCTAGCAGAATTTTTTAATAAACAGATAGTGAAATTTATTAAATAAGTTACAATCACTAACCTGGTGGTTTTCGCGCAATAACAGCCTCAGACTCCAAAGGTTCACTAGTTCCTGCTCGGTTGATAGCACGGACACGGAAAGTATATTTACCTCCCTCTTCCAAGTCCTTGGCACGGAATCTTGTTATGTTACCTTGGACTTTCCCAATGCGTTTGAACTCTTCTTTACCAAGTGCCATTTCAATTGTATAAATCTCAAGTTCGGCACCACCAAGATCTTGAGGTGGGAGCCAATCGAAAGCCAGAGTGGTTGGTTCAACGTTGTTGAAACGTATGGGACCAATGGGTGATGAGGGAGCTTCAGCTGGGCGTCTGGGAACAACGGCTTGTTCCATTTCAAGTGGTTTGCTTAAACCTTCTGGATTCTCAGCCAAAACTCTAAAGATGTATTCATTACCCTCAATAAGGTTGTCTATCAAAAGGGTTAGCGTGTCAGAATCGACCTTCTTGACCTTGATCCAGCTGGACCATTTCTTATCCCGTCTTTCCACAATGTAGCCAGTGAGATCGAGCCCACCATTATCTGATGGAGGTTTCCAGTTGATGGAAGCAGAATTGTCTGTCACGTCACTCACAATGATAGGTCCTTCTGGTATAGACGGTGGATCTAAAACAAGAGTATTTTAACAACAATTAAACTTTATTTGCATTATATATTGAAGATTACATTAATAAATATTTAATTGCAAGAGCAATTATCGCTACTGACATAGTAATGGCCTTATTAATTCATGTTACCATAATAGTAGTTCTGTAAATCACCTAAAATTTCGTTTATGAACAATGCTTACATTTTTGCTCGTTGTGACAATATTACAGCATATAAACAGACAAATTTATGTTTTCTGAAAAATCTTGATGCTTTCTAACTGGTAAATCAATTGTCTGACTCTCAGACACAATTTCCAAGCCTTTAAAATAGCTTCCAAAGTAGCAATATTATTGACGAATTTTGAGGTGATTTAGGGTATTGACATAAAGCTGTCATTTTGTCATCCTGTCAATATAATCTCAACATGATCTGG
Source organism: Mopalia vespertina (assembly GCA_030265115.1). Taxonomy (NCBI): domain Eukaryota; kingdom Metazoa; phylum Mollusca; class Polyplacophora; order Chitonida; family Mopaliidae; genus Mopalia; species Mopalia vespertina. The sequence continues at coordinate 16,036 of JAQQZZ010083185.1, forward strand.
AGTAGCACCTCAAATTGGAAGCTTAACAATTAGATCCCAAATGTGGTCTCAAACATGATCTCAAACATAATAATCTACAGTATGATCACCAGTAAGATCCCAATGTGGTGTCGAATATGATCTGTAGTAAGATAGCAAATGATCAGTATCGGCTATCTGATCTACAAGACTATATCAAAAACAGAAAGTGTCAAATTTTGATAATAAAGATAATATTTAATATTTCACACAAAAAACATATGTAACTGAGCACGCAAAAAATGCAGCTCAAAATCTCAATGTACATGTTTTGTTTTTGTTCAACTATTGCACTTATAAGACTGTATCTCCACCAAACAGGTGAAGGAAATCACCCTTGAAATCCCTTTGTTCCAAGAGCACTAGGGCAACAGGAGGCTCCCTACCAAATGCCCGTCAGTATTCTTGATACATTTGAAACAGTTCAACAATATTTGTTAAGACTTACTGAAAGGACTCTTTGGCATAATTGCTGAATCTGTCTCGATGGCTTCCGACAAGCCAACAACATTTTCTGCCATGACGCGGAAGAAATATTCCTGCTCAAGTTTAAGGTTAGGTATTGTCATCGTCAACTCTTCCTCGGGCAGGACTTTACCAGCTGGACTCCAAGTGGTTTTCCACGATTCTCGTTTCTCCACCACGTATGAAGTGATAGGTGAACCACCGTCAGCGTCACTGGGGCCCCATGAAATCGTAATACTGTCCTTCTGAACATCTGAAGCCTTAAGGGGTCCTTCAGGAGAAGATGGTTTCTCTGAAAATGTTAAGAGGTAGAAATTATACCATTGCTTGTGTATTTTGTTTAATGACACACTTTGATCAAATTGAAGGCTAATCTATGTGAAATATGGGAATACTCCATAGAAAAAATGATAAACACTTTAACAAAGGTTCAGAACCATTGCTGACATTTTTCAATAATTGAATAACCAATTAATCTATACATGTAAGATGCCATAAGACGAAAAGGTACTTTAAAAATCAGACAAACACATAATCAACATTACAAACATATTTTTGTGTGTAATATCACACAAGGGTAAATAGTTTCAGCATTGTCACTAGATCAATATTAGTATTTGTAGATAGCTGTCGTTTTTGTTCTTTAAATAAAGACCATATAGCATTTTATTTCCCTTTGGTCAATATGTCTGATATCACAAAGAGGTATATGAAACATAAAATAGGCGAAAAAAAACCAGTCTGTTTCAAGCTCCACATCTGACCATAAGTGTAATCAAATGGGTTTGGCCAGCAGTTAACAAGGGAGATAAATTTGTTACTAATATAACTTGCAGTGCCCCCTAGGTCATTGTCGTACAATATAATTTGATAGAATATCCATATGATGGTTTTGTTCGTCAATTAGACAGATTTATCTCCCTTTTAACCACTGGCCTACTCCATACTTATTGGTAGGTTATGGTAATTCACTCAATATTAACATGTAAAAATTCATTAAGTGTCTTAAATAAGTGGCTGAAATAAAAAATAATGGAAGATGAACAAATAAAAGTGAAGCATACCTAATGGTTTCTTGGGTTTAACCAGAGACTCGGTTTCACATCTTTTTCCAACACCCATCTCATTTTCTGCAGCGACAGCAAAATAATACCCTTTTCCAACCTCCAGGCCTTTGATTGTATAATAACTGTCAAATGGCTTAACCTTATCTATTTTCTCCCATTCACCATCGTCAGCCATTTTGAAAATATGGTAACCAAGGAGTTTTGATCCGCCATCTTTGATTGGTGTTGCCCATTCAATGGTGACGTTATCTTTACCCACTTGGTTTATTCTAACATGGGGAGGTGGGCCAGGAATTTCTGCAACAAAAAAAGGACACATTTTTTTATGGGTATTCCTTGGTATTTTATTCCACAAGATTTCTTTCTTTTCTTAATGGTATTTAATTTAATACTCAAGGGGACATCAATTTTATATTGATTCTGCATCGCCAGTGTTTTAAGGAAAGCTGGGAGGGTCCCTCATAAAGCTCCCATGGTGACTGAGGCATGAACACATTAGGTTTATTTAATTTTGTGCCATAGATATTCCAGTGTCAATTGGGGGCTACATGGAACATTTTGCAACATAACATTTTCAAAAAAGCTGTCAAAAAGTTAAACTGACCGAGTTTCTTTGTAGGAGCAGCAGTGTCCGTCGATGGAAGAGGTTCACTCTCTCCTTCAGCATTTACGGCCGTGACTCGGAACACGTATTCGTTGTCCACGATTAAATTAGGTACGGAGAATCGAGTCACTGATGGTTTGACTTCTCCAATTCTACCCCAGGCACTTCTCCGTGACTCCCTCATTTCAACGATGTATTTGGTTAGTGGAGTTCCACCATCAGTTTCCGGAGCTTTCCATGCTAACTCACATGAATCCTCTGTAACATCGGTTACTGACAATGGACCAGTAGGAGATGAAGGTACATCTGTGGAAAAAACAAAATAATAACTGAGGATTTGGATAATAAAATTGGTAATTTATACTCAGATTTTGGATAGAATTTGATAATTGATCTACTAAAAACATGTTTTTGAACGCTGCATTGGTTAAAAAATACCATTAACATATGTTTTATTGACAGTGGCTTTGAGGCTTCTGAGGATCTATGTTTTGAACTTTAAAACCACCTAAGTAATAAACATTATAGATTTGAGGAATGTAGATACGTGTAAATGTCTACAGACTATTTCTGTTTATCAATTTCGGGTTTTCTTTCCTTCCTTTTCTTTCGAGGTACAACTATCGAAACTAGAAACCCTTAGCACTTACTTTTCTTCATATACATGCATGTATATATATTGTTTTAATTTTTGTGTACAGCTGTTTGTTTGTTTGTTTGTGTGTTTGTTTGTTTGATTGGGGTTTAACGTCGTACTCAAGGGTATTTCACTTATATGACGACGG
>JAQQZZ010083195.1:0-18971 GCA_030265115.1 Mopalia vespertina
GACAGACTGCCAAACACCAATGTGGTGACAGACTGCCAAACACCAATGTGGTGACAGACTGTCAAACACCAAGGTGGAGACAGACTGCCAAACACCAATGTGGTGACAGACTGCCAAACACCAATGTGGTGACAGAATGCTAAACACCAAAGTGGTGGCAGAGTGTCAAACACCAAGGTAGTGGCAGAGTGCTAAACAGCAAGGTGGTGGCAGAGCGCCAAACACCAAGGTGGTGGCAGAGTGCTTAATACCAAGGTGGTGGCAGTGTGCCAAACTCCAAGGTGGCGGCAGAGTTGTCAAGATTGTAAAATTAACTCATTTGTAAGGAGCAGCCTTGAAAATGTTTTTGTTTTTTTTAAATTGAAATATGTATATGATCCTGCTTTATTGTTTTCTATCACCTATTAGCATTATACAACAACAAAGCTCTTACTCTAACAGTAACTCATTTAAAATTCATCTTTTTTTCTCCAATCTTTATTGGTTTCTATCACCTATTAGCATTATACAACAACAACGCTCTTACTCTAACAGTGCCTCATTTAAAATTAATCTTTTTTTCTCCAATCTTTATTGGTTTCTATCACCTATTAGCATTATACAACAACAACGCTCTTACTATAACAGTGCCTCATTTAAAATTAATCTTTTTTTCTCCAATCTTTAAAGATTTATTCTATTTATCCTTTGACTGAAGCATTAACTCGACTTGATCTGCTGATTGAGTAAATGATAGACATTCAGAATAAAATTCTAGTTTTGCATATATTCAGCCCTGTGCTGTAATATTTTCTGACAGAACCTTAAAATTGGTCCACTATAATTTAACATTTGCATTTGTCCTTGCTTTGCTGAATTTTTAAATACATAAATGTGCATTTATGAAAAATAAGGCAAAATTGCTTTATAATACAAACTTCATTGTTGATCGGATTGACAAAATTTGTCAAAATCATTAGCAAAATGCAAATTTGGACGAACACTGCAAACAATTTGAGAAACCTATAAATTGGTCCTCCTAAACTAAGTTTTCATAACCATGGTAAGACCCCATTCACTTTTGCTTCCCCCAACAGCACAGTGGTGAGGCCTGTATATTTATGTATATTATATCTTTAAACTTTGATGAACATTTATATTGGATTATCAGACTTAACACAGAAACATACACTCAAAGTAAATAGCTATTTTTGTATGTGAAATTTGAGATTGGAGACTAAACTTGATGTTTGCTCCATGAGGTAGAAATATTTTTGATAAAAATGTCAACATTTATCTCATTTGGTTTCATTTGAGCTAACTATATATAACCAAAAGGTCCCGGGTTCGAATCCCGGTGGAGGCAAGCAAATTTTTCTCTCTTCATTTATTCAAAATATATATATCTGTAAATTTTGAGGCAGATATTTCCTTGTAGTTTAAATTGGACTATTAAACAAATGACAGTATATTAGTAATAGTTGAGTTGTATTAAATAGATCCATGATGAGAAGGTGAAATGGAAGACTGAATCTAAATGTGGGTCTCTAGACAATGTTCAACATAAAGCTGGAGGAGGGGGATAAAAAAGTTGGATTTTCTGGACATTATAACAAGCAGAACACTTGTTTGAAAGTTGTTTGAATAGTAGAAATAAGTTGTTAGGCTTTCTATGGCAGCTATTGGGCTGCTATTTGAACTCATTTTAGAAATCTTGAAACACATATTGTGTCAGTTTATATAGTCAAAGTGATAAAAGTTTTTATGTTGTTAAATGGGGAAGACTACACTACCAGAACTTCAGGGCACTGATTATGTGCTCTTGATTTCTCTCCCAACACTAGCTCAGTAAAGTCATTAAAATTGAAATACCATTGAGCACACCATTTTGAATGGTATTGAAGTTGGTTGACATTATGTGGAAAGCTGAATCTAAATCTGTTTAATATCTCACGATGTCATAAGAAAAAGTGTGTAATGTTGTCTGTTTTTAAACCCTTAAATAATCAGATGTTGTGGATTACTGGAAAACATTTTCAGCAAACTCCAAATTCTCAAGGAAATACCTTTGTGTATTATACTGGACAAGTGTATGCATGTAAACTATAAAATAAATCCTTGTAAATAAATTGAATGGACTCTTTGTTTAAAGTTAAGCAGGTTGAAATTAAAAGTAAAAAAAAATGTAAGGCTCTGAATATTATTAATTTTATTAACATCAATACTGTTGGCAACGTTATAATATATTCAATGTTAAAAACAGATCTATGACCAGCAGAAAAAATGGAAAGCTGAGTCTAAATGTGGATCAATGGATAATGTCAGTCATGTGGCAAAGGGCGGAGATAAAAAGGTGGGTGTGGCTGGTTATCTGAGAAGTCTTTGCAAAGTAGGCCAACATCTCCTAAATGTTTCTAAACTTGACACTTTTTGGCTTATAATACAAGCAAAAACTGAAGTCAAAATTGTGTTCTCTGCAAAATGAAGAAGAGCTGTTAATAGACTGTTGTTACTACTAGGCAATTAAGGCCAACAGGGAGATGGTCATCAGTTGACAACTATTCAAGATGAACATCTAGGTTTTATTATTTGCCCTAAATAACTATTGGATTGACATTGTAATGGTTAAAACAGATCTACGACCTGCCAGCAGAAAAATGAAAGAAAAAAAAAGAAGAAAAAAAACTCCGACCAAATTCTCTGGTTACCTGCTGTGTATATTCCTAACATATCACAAAGTTTATATTTAATAGGATTTTTCTCATCATATTGATGTGTAGCTTTTAATTAAAGAGATTTTCACTTCAATTAGATTCATCATGAAGCTCCTAAATGGAAGGCGGAATCTAAATGTGGTTCCCTTGACAACTCTCAGCACAAAGCCGGTGGCGGTGAAGTGAAGGTTTGATACATTTTGCTGAGAGAAATAGTGCACTAACATGTGGCTAGGCCTTAACAATCAAACCTGTGTATTCGCTTTGGTCGCTATGTACTAAGTGTAGTAATTTTACAATTCTACCAGACCTGATTGATTCTAATGTTAAACAGATCAACATGTAGATAGTTGATATGATAGAGAGTTGATACTGTATGTGTTATACATGAAGCAATATCAACAGGTAGATAGTTGATATGATAGAGAGTTGATACTGTATGTGTTATACATGAAGCAATATCAACAGGTAGAGTAGTTGGGTGACATATCCATAGATCAAGAGATTAGCTTTGAGCCTCACATTTTCATAGTTTGTACAACAAACAAATATACAATACATTCATGAAATTAAAGTTTTGTTTGATACATTTTTAGTTCTTGACAATAAACATGACTGAGCTACATTGTATTTCTAAACTTATGTATACCTACTTTTAAGCTTGGAAGTATTTAATTTTCATGGTAATTTTTACATATCTTTCACCTGAATCTGTCTTTGTTTTTCATCTGGTCCTTGTCTTGTATTTGTTTGATGGGGGGCTGTTCTCACGCTGATGCTAATGCAACATCATAAAAGTGTATTAACATGAAGTGTAGGTTAAAACCACAATCAAACAGACTAACTCTGTCATAGATGATACTCCTGTGGCTCTGGAGGACAACCCTAAAGATCTTAAAAATATTTATGTTATAAAAAGATAATAAGGGAATATTCCTGTTTCTTCCAATCAATCTTCATATCTCCTCTTCTAAGCCATGCGATAATTATAGATTATCCAATGAGAGCCTGTGTGATATGAAGAATATCACATGGTTTGGGGGTGGTGATGTTGTAATGTGATATTTTAACATTAGATAATAACATCCATGCTTATTTTTATTGGTCAATACAAGTAAAACTGACTACTATTTAAGGAAATGTTAATAAAGCTTTATGTTATATGGCATGAAAGGAGGGTTGGGAGGGAGCTTCCTGTTGACCGGGTGCTTTCAGAGAGAAGAGGCAATATGTAACCAATATGTATGTGATGTATTTGTATTATGTCCTGTGTTGTCTTTGTTTGTTGCCAGTTACACCGAGGGTGGTTTCCTTCACCCATTGGGCTGGCACACTGCATGTGAGTGAAATAACCTTAAGTACGACATTAAATCCAATCAAACAAACAAACAATATATGGCATGCCATTCACACTCTCATTATCCAATATTCAGTGTCACTTGCTTGTGCTTCAAATGTAGTCATGAAGAAAACACCAAAATATAATGTAGTGTAATCGTGAAAACATAAAAAGCACTTTAAGTATTAAGTCTTATTACATGTATTTCTAAACAAAGCTGATTACAGTATTCCCCAGTTAGACAGATATTGTTGTGCTTTATTTCATGTCATGTGTGGAAATGTTTTGCCAAGTGATATGGTTGCCAAACTCATTAATATTCATGTCTGTCTGTGTGTCTGGGGTCTGTAAACAAACCATGTAGAGTGAGACCTCACAAAATTACTAGATTTTGATAAAATTTCAGTAATGTGAGAAGAAGACAAAGCGATTTGAGTTCATGTGATATGATGAATATCACTCTCAGGGTTGTCTGGTAATTTACAGAACTAGTCGCGCTCCCAGTCGTGGAAACTTAGAGGTGATAAGGCTTCTTTGGTAAATTTCATCTTAAATACCAATCCTCCTTTGATGAACAGGTTTCACAGGTTAGAGCCTCCAGTATGTGAAGGGGTTTTATGATGTTGGGTCCGGCAATGGCTGGGCGGGTTTTTACAAGGTCTCCTTTACACATAAATTTCATTTAGGGTAGGCCGGTCTTGTTAACAGAGAAATGGACAATCTGTTGTCATATAAGTGAAATATCCTTGAGTATGACATTAAGCCCCAATCAAACAGTCACAACTATTCACCGAAGGTTCAGGATTTAAAAATTACCAGACAAGCTTTATAATTAATAACCTGAATCTGAGCAGGAAACATATTCAACATACATTTCATTTAAATCCCATCTACAAATGATTTTTTATTTTTATTTTTATTTTTGTAAGTTCAGTACAAGCTTAATCCACAGTATTCATTTAATTCAAAATTAATTTTGAAATAAGGTTATGTTGTTAAATTAGTTGTCCTTAAAGAATTTGAAGCAGTCTCGTGATTCATGAATCCATGCTCATTGACATCAACTAGACTGGTGCATTCTTGTCCAAGTGAAATAATTTTTAAGGAAGGCTAATAAACCCCCCAATTAAATAAAAGAATAACCGGATCCGAATCAATCCTAATATTCAGTTTGATTTGGAATGTAGTATGGGAGAACTTGAAGAAAGTAATTGTTGATACAAATAAATATCATATTTTAGTAAATTTGGAAATGGTTGTTGTACTGTTGTATTTTGGACATATTTCCACAGTTTTAAAATATGTCTGAAATATTTCCATAGTTGTAGAATTTATTTCTGACATACTAATGGTTCAAGAAGATATTTATGAGTAACCAATAGCTCTAGAGTATATTTTCGACATAACAATAGTTATAGAAGATATTTCTGGTATCCCAGAAGTTCTAGAAGATTTGTATGACTTAGCAATAGTTCTGGATGATATTTCTGACTTACCAATATTTTCAAAGGATTTTCTGATTTACCAAATAGTTCTAGAAGATATTTCTGACATACCGATATCTCTAGAAGATATTTCTGACTAACCAATAGTTCTAGAAGATATTTCTGACTAACCAATAGTTTTAGAACAATAGAACATATTTTTGACTAACCAATAGTTCTAGAAGATATTTTGGACATACCAATAGTTCTAGAGCATGTTTCTAGTGTACATGTACATGTATGTGGATAGCTATATCGGAGATAAAATCATAGCTTTAGAAGATATCTCTGACACATGAGCATAGCTTTAGAAGATATCTCTGACACATGAGCATAGCTTTAGATGATACATCTGACATATGAGCATAGCTTTAGAAGATACATCTGACATGTGAGCATAGCTTTAGAAGATACATCTGACACATGAGAATAGCTTTAGAAGATACATCTGACATGAGCATAGCTTTAGAAGATACATCTGACATGAGCATAGCTTTAGAAGATATATCTGATGTATAAGCATATCTTTAAAAGATATTTCTAACCTAGGATTCTAAATAAAATTATTGCAATAACACTTACTCTGATGTCTTCTCCTAATTTTATCAAGGGATAATTTAAAATGAATTTACTGTATGTAAATTATAAACATCTAATTTATAAAAAACATAATGTTTTTTTAAAGATGCTCTGTCACCCAAAATCAGTGTTTATTAAAATTGGATTGCAAAGATATTGTGTTGTATTAAAGTTTGTTGATATATAAAAACAATACTGTCTTATTAATGCATTCTATTCTGAACTCATTGATTGTGCTTTTAAAAGCTGGACTGTAAGTCAGGTTTACATCGTTTGTATGCTTGACCATTCTACGTTGAAGGGTGATATAATACAAAATATGTATTAAATGACCAGTAAAATGATCTATTTGTAGGAATAAACTATTTCATAATATATTGGCAGATGGCACATTTAACATTCTCTGTATCTGAATAGTATTGTACGTTATGGATCATGATTTCTCTACCAGATCCATGATGAGAAATTGAAATGGAAGACGGAATCTAAATGTGGGTCTCTAGACAATGCTCAACATAAAGCTGGAGGAGGGGATAAAAAGGTTGGATTTATAAAGACATCCATGACAAAATGAGAAATAACAATGTATTGTTGTATCGGTTATAATAAATAAAGTGGAAGACAAAATCTAAATGTAGATACATGTATGTCAATGATACAACTTTAGTATAGCTTTCCTTAGCAGCAGTATTTTGTAACAGACAATAACTGACTGCAGGTGAACAATATTTAAATGGCAACTATGGCTTCTGAGATTGTAAAAGAATTTATTGGACCACATAGTGAATATTTTGAGAGCCTGCATAATGCTTTATATTGATAAGGTATTCTCCAGATCATAGTTTACACAAAGATAAAAGCGTGAAATGATGTTCATTTTACACACACTATGTTATTAATAAGCTAGATACAACTTAACTATCGTAGAAACAGGATGAAATAATTATTAAAGTCTAACGCTTATTTCGATGTTAAAAACTGTCTTAAACAGATCTATGACCAGCAGAAAAAATGGAAAGCCGAGTCTAAATGTGGATCAATGGATAATGTCAGTCATGTGGCAAAGGGCGGAGATAAAAAGGTGGGTGTGGTTTTATCAGATATCATGATGATAAGTCCTGGATAAACTGTCAAATTTCTCACAAACACAAATTGTAAAATTATAAATTTTTCGCCAAATCTTACATACGGTCTATATATTCTTTTCGAAATGTCTCCCCAAGACATGTGATTTCACCTGACTATTGTTGTGCACTGCCTAAAACTAAAATCCAGTCCATCTATTGAAGAGGGTAAAAGAAAATATTGAGTAAAAGAAATAACCTGTTTATAAAACAGCATGGAAGGAGATAATATTTGATTAACAATGTTTCTCCCACGTTAATCTGAGAATTACCCACCATTTTAAGTCTTCACATTTCAAATTTAGATCCATGATGAGGCACCTAAATGGAAGGCGGAGTCTAAATGTGGTTCCCTTGACAACGCTCAACACCAAGCTGGTGGTGGAGAAGTCAAGGTCTTATTGAATTAATTTAATTTTTCTTTCTTATTTAAAGATTAACATACGGTAGTTCTCTTCATTTTGACAGATATGTTCAGTAGGTTTGTGGATATTAGATTTAATCTTATCCTGACAGACGTATTTCCATTGTTCTATGAGATACATGTAGCTGACATCCTTCTTTAGTTCTAAAAAATATCTTTACCATATGGCATGTTTCCAAGGGTCTAGAAGACAACTTTGACATATTCCTCCAGTTGTTGTTGATCTCTGGCAAATTTCTGTAGTTTTAAAAGATGTTCGACATATTTCTGTACATGATCAAAAAGATATCTTTGGCAAATCTCTCTAGTTATTGAATTTATCCCTGACATATTTTTAGAAATTCTGGAAGATATTTATTTCTAATATATGCTATAGTTCTAGAAGATGTTTATAACATTTCTATAGTTATTTAAGGTATCTATAGTTCGAGAAGATATTTATATATTATAACATTTCTGTACAAGTCTGACTTATTTTGAATCGTTCAAGAAGACATTTCTAACATCGTTTCATAGTATCTCAGACATCTTTTTTCTGTAGTCCAAGAAAATATTGCTAACATACCTGCATTGATCTAAAACCCATCTCTGATATATTTCCATACTTCTAAAAGGTATTTATAAAAGTCTGGCATTTTTCAATTTGTCTAGAAAATGTATGTGAACTATTTCTATAGTTCCAGAAGATATCTGCCATTTTGTGCCATGTGCCAAATTTCAATAGTTTTAAGATATATCTCAAGCCTATTTCTCTACTTAATGAAGAAACATACTAGTATGTGATTTTTAAGAAATTTGAGATTCTATCTTTATAATATATTTGTTGCTCTATCAGATATTCTGTAGCTCTAGAAGATATTGCTTTTGAGTTTTTAATGTCACAGAATATTTTGGACATTCATGTTATTTCAATAAAAATGTTCATAGTTCCAAAGGTTTTACCATCATTGATCATGACACAGAGAAGCATGTAGACAAAAAGTTATTTAGCTTTTAGTACTGTGTAAAAAATAACATTCACTCTGCTACACCTGTCCTCCTGTAATACCATTTTAACTTGTAATCAACTTAAATCAAAATTATTCCAAGTTTACTTATTCTCAAACATAACTTTAATCAATTTCAGTCATTAAAATATGGACTATTTAGTTTTATGAACAGAATTGTTGTTTTGATACAAAACGTTTAAATTTGATATAGACTGTATAAACGAGACTTTAGGGTCAAATCATTTTATACTTTGGTAATCTTTCATATGCCTTTTTCCCTCATTTGATAATTAAAAATAAGAATAAATTAATTTTTTAAATATGGTATTAATGAAAACTTAATCTGTTAGATCCATGATGAGAAATTGAAATGGAAGACGGAATCTAAATGTGGATCTCTAGACAATGCTCAACATAAAGCTGGAGGAGGGGATAAAAAGGTTGGATTTATAAAGACATCCATGATAAAATGAGAAATAACAATATAGTGTTGTATCGGTGATAATAAATAAAGTGGAAGACAAAATCTAAATGTAGATACATGTATGTCAATGATACAACTTTAGTATAGCTTTCCTTAGCAGCAGTATTTTGTAACAGACAATAACTGACTGCAGGTGAACAATATTTAAATGGCAACTATGGCTTCTGAGATTGTAAAAGAATTTATTGGACCACATAGTGAATATTTTGAGAGCCTGCATAATGCTTTATATTGATAAGGTATTCTCCAGATCATAGTTTACACAAAGATAAAAGCGTGAAATGATGTTCATTTTACACACACTATGTTATTAATAAGCTAGATACAACTTAACTATCGTAGAAACAGGATGAAATAATTATTAAAGTCTAACGCTTATTTCGATGTTAAAAACTGTCTTAAACAGATCTATGACCAGCAGAAAAAATGGAAAGCCGAGTCTAAATGTGGATCAATGGATAATGTCAGTCATGTGGCAAAGGGCGGAGATAAAAAGGTGGGTGTGGTTTTATCAGATATCATGATGATAAGTCCTGGATAAACTGTCAAATTTCTCACAAACACAAATTGTAAAATTATAAATTTTTCGCCAAATCTTACATACGGTCTATATATTCTTTTCGAAATGTCTCCCCAAGACATGTGATTTCACCTGACTATTGTTGTGCACTGCCTAAAACTAAAATCCAGTCCATCTATTGAAGAGGGTAAAAGAAAATATTGAGTAAAAGAAATAACCTGTTTATAAAACAGCATGGAAGGAGATAATATTTGATTAACAATGTTTCTCCCACGTTAATCTGAGAATTACCCACCATTTTAAGTCTTCACATTTCAAATTTAGATCCATGATGAGGCACCTAAATGGAAGGCGGAGTCTAAATGTGGTTCCCTTGACAACGCTCAACACCAAGCTGGTGGTGGAGAAGTCAAGGTCTTATTGAATTAATTTAATTTTTCTTTCTTATTTAAAGATTAACATACGGTAGTTCTCTTCATTTTGACAGATATGTTCAGTAGGTTTGTGGATATTAGATTTAATCTTATCCTGACAGACGTATTTCCATTGTTCTATGAGATACATGTAGCTGACATCCTTCTTTAGTTCTAAAAAATATCTTTACCATATGGCATGTTTCCAAGGGTCTAGAAGACAACTTTGACATATTCCTCCAGTTGTTGTTGATCTCTGGCAAATTTCTGTAGTTTTAAAAGATGTTCGACATATTTCTGTACATGATCAAAAAGATATCTTTGGCAAATCTCTCTAGTTATTGAATTTATCCCTGACATATTTTTAGAAATTCTGGAAGATATTTATTTCTAATATATGCTATAGTTCTAGAAGATGTTTATAACATTTCTATAGTTATTTAAGGTATCTATAGTTCGAGAAGATATTTATATATTATAACATTTCTGTACAAGTCTGACTTATTTTGAATCGTTCAAGAAGACATTTCTAACATCGTTTCATAGTATCTCAGACATCTTTTTTCTGTAGTCCAAGAAAATATTGCTAACATACCTGCATTGATCTAAAACCCATCTCTGATATATTTCCATACTTCTAAAAGGTATTTATAAAAGTCTGGCATTTTTCAATTTGTCTAGAAAATGTATGTGAACTATTTCTATAGTTCCAGAAGATATCTGCCATTTTGTGCCATGTGCCAAATTTCAATAGTTTTAAGATATATCTCAAGACTATTTCTCTAGTTAATGAAGAAACATACTAGTATGTGATTTTTAAGAAATTTTAGAATCTATCTTTATAATATATTTGTTGCTCTATCAGATATTCTGTAGCTCGAGAAGATATTGCTTTTGAGTTATTCTTGTCACAGAATATTTTGGACATTCATGTTTTTTCAATAAAAATGTTCATAGTTCTAAAGGTTTTACCATCATTGATCATGACACAGAGAAGCATGTAGACAAATAGTTATTTAGCTTTTAGTACTGTGTAAAAAATAACATTCACTCTGCTACACCTGTCCTGTAATACCATTTTAACTTGTAGTCAACTTTAAATAAAAATTATTTCAAGTTTACTTATTCTCAAACATAACTTTAATCAATTTCAGTCATCAAAATATGGACTACTGGTTTTTAGTTTTATGAACAGAATTGTTGTTTTGATACAAGACGTTTAAATTTGGTATAGACTGTATAGACTGACATAAGGGGATAAAAAGGTTGGATTGATAGCAAAGTGAATAGGCCTGATCTTTGTCTAACCTCTAACTTGACTAAGGCGAATTTAATGATAAGCCATACTGTATTGTATTGAGCTGTAGTCTTGATTTTGTAAAAGCAGATGAACTAGGTATTTATCAGTCTAATTTTCCCACCTGTTAATAATATACATAAATGTTTGCATCTAAATATATAACTCATTCCATCATGTGTTATGGATATTCTGATGTTCTTACATCATAGTTATTAATAGGCAATCTTTTTACTTGCCAAATATTTTCAAAAAATCTCAAAATTTTGAACTTACAATAATCTGAACTTATCAGCATTTTCGATGTTAAAACTGTCTTAAACAGATCTACGATCAAAAGGTGAAATGGAACAAGGAGTCTAAATGTGGATCAATGGATAATGTCAGTCATGTGGCAGGGGGAGGAGATAAAAAGGTGGGTGTGGTCCTTTAGAAAAGAATTCACAAAAAAGACTTGTCAAAAGTTGTACATCTCTTTTGATGATATGTGATGATGATTAGTTCTTGTAGAAAACAAGGCAGGCCGGTCTGACCAGTCATTATGTTGACACTTTTAATATGTGATAATTCAAATGTAGAATATGTATGGTTACATAAAATGATTTGGCTTTCATGTTTGTTAAGTATCTCGGTTTTTAAGATATTGGTACATTATGCATGCTGTAAGCTGTTGAGGAACAACAAATGTCTCACATTTGAGATGTTCTTGGGCTGGTTGCGCGAAGCACTTTTTAATTTAATCGCTAATGGATGACACCATGCCATGTTGAAGCGCTATCTCTCATGCCGATTTAATCTGGTGTTAGGGACTTATAGTCCTGTAGTTCCACTGAGTCAAAATGAAGTTATCGTTTTTCGGAATAACACTACTTGTGTATTAGGGACTTATAGTGTTTCGAGCAACTGGCCCCTGTTTATTATTTGAAGTACATTGCCATCATATACACTACAGGAAATACAGTGAGCACAGTGTTTAAAATCAATAAATACAATTCAATCCATCTGTTTCCAGTGAAGTTTTCATGGCTAGGAATGTTCATTTTCTACAGTCATCAATGAGTACAATTTATCAGTATTACATCAGAAGTTAAAACAGCATTGAAAGAAGTGGACATTGAATTCAGATTGTTTACAAATACAGTATTTGTCTAAAATATTTGATCAGAGATAACCCCCTATTTTAAGGTGTCACATTTTCAAATTTAGATACATGATGAGGCCCCAAAATGGAAGGCGGAGTCTAAATGTGGTTCCCTTGACAACGCTCAGCACAAAGCTGGTGGTGGAGATGTCAAGGTGTGGTTCACAACATTTTGCATAAAAATTGCATTGAGACATTTCAATGACATATTTTTTATTAAATATATTCATTGTTTCAGCAGAGTGATAAGTGTTTAATTACATATATTTAAGTTTTAATTTTAAAAAAAAACTTAACTAAATGATTTTATTTTCATCAAAAACAAGATACCGGTACTCGTCTTTACTTAATATAACACCTTACATGATATCAGAGTAATAACCTGGAGTACCCTAAACCAAACACATAATCAAATGTATGCATAAAAGCCGTTTATATATGTGATAGATTCACAATGAGAAACTTGAATGGACGACAGACTCTAAGTGTGGTTCCCTTGACAACGCAAATCACAAGGCTGGAGGTGGTGATACAAAGGTGATAGTAGAAATAACATCACCAAGTAGATAAACTTTTTAGCTGTAATCTGAGGACATGTGTTGACTAACATTTTGTAGCAAGTGATTCTTGTAGATTTTAATCCTACTTTAAAACTCAAATATATCTTGGTGTTACAGTCTGCTGATAATATAAATAGATCCTTAATATGTCCTCGTTTTCTTGATAATGATTAATCTTTTGCAGGTGGTTGAAGTGAAGAAAAATAAAGCACTCTTGTCTAGCTCTGTAATTCAATGTTTCATGTACTTGTAAGTTTAATTTGTTATGATTCTGTTGAATGTGAATCATGAACAGGTTGCTTCAATCCCTTTAGATATATGATGTTAGTGGTAAAATATTACTGAATGAAAAGTAAAGTAATCATCTGTGAACATTTTATATTTACTAAAGAATGTGTTGACAAAAGGACAAATCAGATGGGCTTGCCCTTGTAAGACAAAATAAAATAAGATTTGAGTTCAGTCAGTTTGAAATAGTTAATTTAAAAAATCTAGCCAGCCCACTGATACCATTCTAGGCACTAATCAGGGACTTCAAGAACACTAACCAGGAATGTTTTACAGACTTTTATAATTGTGTTAGTGGTGAATGTCGTCAATCCAAAATAATCCAGTTGAGTTTTTGACCAAAATGTGAGCTACTAGTTGATTTTTAGGTCAGGACAGAAAACCTAACAGAATGTAGGCCTACATGTATATTTAGTATATTATTGGTTTGTTTATAGGATAGATAGTAGATGCTTAATGATAAAATGTTTGTTCTGACCAAGACTGGAAACTATAATTTTTTCAGCTGTTCTTAAGATTCTGGACACGTCCTGTTTTGGTGTTATCCTTACAGCTTTTGGTATGTCTGATCAGCTTTAATTGATGTATGAACCATTCTTGAGCCCATTTGGCCCGCCGCTGTGGCTTAGTGGCTAGCATGTGCGCTTACTAATCCTACTTCAATGTACCGTTCACAGGATTGAGTCCGCCTGTTGACCATCAGGTATATAGAGTGAGTCACATGATGTGGCTTCGGCAATCGCGAGGGTGGTTTTTACAAGGTTTCCTCCCAGTTTTCCACCATAATAATGCAAAGAACAGTGTGAAGTGGACAATCAGTCGTCATATAAGTGAAATACCCTTGAGTACGACGTTAAACCCCAATCTTACAAACAAACAAACAATAAGACTATATGATATGTGTTTGTTTTTCTTGACAGTCCTAGACTTCTATAGTAATAGAAATATAGAAATATGTGGTAGATATGTAGAAATCTACACTTTCTGTTTGTTACACATATACAGTAGAAATATACAACTTCTATTTGTCATACACCATTTCTGTTGTCAGAAATTCGGCCACCTCTTGCAATACGTTACTATGTGATAATTTGATTGCTGTTGATTATTTTAGAGATATTTGAAAACTTAAAAATCCATTTTAAATTTCAGCTTATTTTCAAATAGAAATAATGAAGAAAATGTTTATTTGAGATATGAACTGTCTTGTTTTCTGCTTTTAATTGTACATGTAGATGCAAGTTTAGTTTACTGACTGTTGCTATATATAAGCCAACTTGAAGGCAGGAGTAAATTGCCAGTATTTTCATTATTATAGGGTGACACTTTCTGAGTTTGAACAGATTCGAGTTGAGACAATTGTGTACATATATATATATATCCATATATATAGACCATAAGCTAACATTTGACATGTAAAGACTGCATAAAAAACTAACAATCATAAATTCAGCATGATTTTTTACTCTTGATTTTGCATGCTTTATGTAATGGTGATTTCTTTTTGATAAATATTTGTGAATTTAATTTTGTTTTACAGCTGGTTTGATTTTATCATATCATTTCATTATAATATTTTGCTTTTCAGTTGTGCTGCAGTTGCTTTTATTATTCTTTCACTTGTCACAATTATGTATTATTTTTAGATCCATAGTGAGAAGACGAACTGGAAGGCAGAGTCTAAAGTTGGTTCCCTAGACAATGCCCAACATACGCCAGGTGGCGGTGATAAGAAGGTTAGTGTTTATAGAATTGAACTATGATCACTTGCTTGGTTCTACAACACTACATTTTTTGTCTCCACAAATAAGGAAAATATTTTACTGAATACCCTATGGAAGTTTGTTTGGAATGTAGCAATGCTGTCTTTACTTGGCACTAGAGGAAGATTGCAACACACTTTTTAGGGTTGTACTTATGTCAAATATTGGTGAATTTCACCTGATCAGCTAACTGAAATACCTTGAGCACAGCGTATAACACAAATCAATCCGTTTATTGAAGCCATACAAATTGAATACTTTTCAAAACCTTAGGATTTCATGCAAAGGAGGCTAGATGAAGGACTTTAAAACCTCCAAATGAAAACGATTTTCACACTGTCTAAAATAAGAGACACAGTATATTGGACCAAACATTGTTTAACCTAATAATTTATTTCTTTGTATTCCAACAATTATTGGTTTGTTGCCTTTCTCTGAACAGATATCGGAGATGAAGTTTTAGTTAGCTCATGTTTTACCAAATGTACCACCTGTTTAGTGCCCTCAAGGAAAGTCTCTTTATAATAGCCTTCAGCAAAGTATCCTTTAAGAAACGTAATAAACTGCCCCACTAGTTCTATATTAGAAGTGTAATTTCCTGTTTCAGCTTGCTCGCTCGCTCATTGCATGTTACGTTGCTCATTCATTGTATTTGTTTGACAATTCATTATACATGTGGCATGTGCTAGCCTGTTCAGACGTGTCAAATGATATGTGCTTATTACCGTATGCTTGTATGATGTCTTTAACCTTGTATTCATTAAACAAACACTCAAATTTCACTGTTTATGATTATCAAATCAATAAGGCAATGTTTCTGGTCACTAGACAGTAGTTAAAGAGTAAACAGTTCACATTCCATGGTTTCTTATATACACTGGTATTGAATAGGTTAATAGTTTAAACAGCGCTCAACCTATTAAAATCTTTAATTGATAAAAACCCACCTTGCCTTCTTACATATCTACCTTTTTACTTACCTACTAATAAATGTTAAGAAGTTTCTGATTTTCAATGTTATTAATGAATGGTAAACAAGTATGCATTACTTCAGTAATACTGAAAGGCTAACAAATCTAAAAAACAGTGTTGACTTTCTCCACATGTTTCTGATTGATTTTGATAAGGTGATAGGTGTATTAGTTTTGAACTATTAGAACTGAGAGGCTGTGTACAGCTACACCCCCTCAGGCCCTGGTAAATAAAGTCATTTTACTCCCACTGTGTTACAATAACTGCCATGCAACCAATGATTTATATGCCTGCAACTTTGGTTATTGACAATCACTGCATATTTTTACTAAAAAAAAACCCATTTACAATATTTACAATATTAAACAGCTTGCATAATACTTTTCTCTGTTTATCCAGATTATGTATATACATACATATATATTTACAATTACAACAGATTTCATATATACCAGTACATAACAGTATTTACTATTTTAACCAAATTACATCTATAATATTTTATTTTAGCCGTGTACAAACCTTTGTTTTGACTTTATTAATTTGATCAAATTACATAGATAATTACAAATTACTGAGATTATATGGATAATTAGAATAATATTTTACACGATAAACCAGATTATATTTGTTGAGATATTTAACATTTACCATGTCAGGCAAGTCTACATTTAGCGCAATGACATTTGGATACCCAGGTACTAGTATTCTCACTTGAGAATAACAACTTCAACAGTTGGAAATAATGTCTGTCTGTCAGCTGCTTTAACCTAGTACCCTTTGTGTCTGTTGCGAGTAAAACATCACCAGGGAGAGAGTGCCAAGTATAATACACTCTCTTAAAATAGGAATGTCTGAAGTTGTCTGTTTGAAAGAGTGGTATATTTCAAATAATTAAATCTTAACACGAACAAAAAGGTGATTTTGATCAGAAATTCAACAAAGCTGTTCAGAAAAATGTTTTTGATTAGAGATACAACAGAGCTGTTCATGAAAAGGGTTTTTGCTTAGTGATACTGTGAAGCTTTTTAAGAAATAAAGTTATTTTTATCAGAGAAACAACAAAATTGCTCCCAAAATAAAGTGACATTGATAAGAGATATAACCTAAGCTGTTCATAAAGAGATTTTGATTCGAAAAATAACTATTCTTCATGGCTGCTTTAATAAAGGTGGTTTACCAATAGGTCAATAGGTCTTTACCTTAATTGCATTTGACAGGTATGGTTACCCATTTAATCCAATAAGTGGTAGTGTTTGATTACCAATACGGCTTGACAAAGTTCTGTCAGAAAGTAATTGAATTTATACCTGAGTTTGTGTTCATTGAAAGTGGTCATTCACTAGGCATTCAGCTTCTGTTGTTAGCCTGACTGTCTATTGAGTACATTTGAACAGGGACAAATGTTAACAAAGTTTCCACAGTGTCACCTGGATAGTTAATGGAATGTCTACTGGAATAGGTCAGATTTCACCTGTGTTTGAGTTAGTGTTTATGGTTGTTAACATGAATATATCAAATCAAACACAGGGTGAATGGACATAGACATTTTGTTGCATTTTTACTGCATGTTTTAAGAGGGCTTTTTTTCTCAAAATGTTTTGACAACAAAACCAGAAAGTTTCCATTTCTTGAGATATGTTTGGTTTGTGTACCATGTTCGTTGACCGAAGTGTGTTTAACTGACTGGCATGACTGGAAACAGTTCATATTATATGTGCAACATGTTGGAAGGGCAGATCTCAAGTCCGTTCAACTATAAGACTGTTTGCCTAGGTATCACCAGTTCAGGTTTTTAATCCACTTCAGGACAAGACTTCTGTGTCATCACCCTATTAGAGCAGTGAACAGGTGTCAACATGGATAGGATATCTGAGTTGGAAGCACTAGAGAGAGAGTACAGGCGTACTAATTTCTTTCCAATGCGGACAATTCGTCCCATGTGGAAACCAAGTATCCAGACTCGGTCTCTGGACACATTTGACTATTCTACTGGAGGACTGCGACCTTTGCCCTCAATAGATATTGGCTGGAATCAAGAGTCCAAGATTGGTTCGTTAGACAATGTCCTTCATGTTCCTGGGGGTGGTCAGAATTATATATTTCACGAAGACCTGAACTGGAAAGCAAACTCTAAAGTGGGGTCGCTTGACAATGTTGACTTTACTCTCAGAAAGACTAACTACTTACCCAAACATCTGTCAGTTTTACCACCTATTGGTAAAGTTTATTATGGTGCCAAGGCTCAGAGAATGTATGATGATATTGTTAATATACATTATGAATTAGCAAAACCACACCCCCTAATTTCACCGAGGAGGTATGATCATGTGAAAGCCAAGATTGGCTCTTTGAAAAACATTAACCATACACCCAGGGGTGGAGATCTGAAAATTCATGACCAAGCACCTGTTTGGAAGTCTGGTGCTAAGGTTGGCTCTTTGGAGAAAGCTGATCATATTGCTGGCGGGGGAAATGTGAATATCATTGATGAGAAACTAGAGTGGAATTCCGAGTCTAAAGTAGGATCAATGGACAATGCAGGCTATGTGCCCAAAGAAAGCTCTTTCAAAATGCAACTGAAGGATATAAACTGGACGCAGAAGTCAAAAATTGGTTCGTTAGATAACTGGTCTCATACAGCTGGGGGTGGAGATGTTTCTATTGTGGACAAAAAACCCAGATGGAAGGCTAGGTCTAAAATTGGTGCCCTGAAAGCAGCTAGGGAGTATGATAGGGCATCACCGATAGACTTCCATCGCCATGACACTAGAACCCCCTTGTTTTTACTCTGATTGTAAGTCCATCTACTTATCATGACTATCTGCATAACGTACTCGTAGACATGGTTTTGTTCTATTTCAGATTAGATAGCGTGGGATCTTCCTCGGGTGGGGGGGG
>JAQQZZ010083206.1:0-30038 GCA_030265115.1 Mopalia vespertina
GTTAGTATAACGTATAGATAGGGACAAATCCATATTTTGGTTAATTTTTTATTTCTTCCCTTATTTTTTATTTTTCTCGAATCTATGTGTCACACACACATTATCAAAAAGATAAAAACAAACAGTTATTTTTTCAATAACGTATTTTATTTACTACCAAACATTTACAAGCTAGCCGTAGTGTCATCGGTAAAACTGTTAACCTAGATCAAAGTATCCATCAAATCTTAACCATACAAAGGGTCACAACCATTCGGATCAATCGGATATATACTGTACCTCTCAAATAAATGTCAAATACATGGCATGTGATTCTGTGATTAAAATAGTTCAGATGAACATATCGATACTTGGGTCCATTTGCCACACATACTAAAAATATATTTTTCTTTTCAAACAGTCAAGTGAATAGAGGAAGTTAACATAGTATATATGCCTAGCTCTGCTTCTATTCAAGAATCAACAAGAATTGTGAGATCTAAAACTATAATTTATATTAGTTGTTGCAGTTGTTTCATTCATTAAATGGAAGAGTTTAGAGATTATTCTGGTTGACTTAAAGAGGTGATCAATGTAAAAAAAAAAATCATGATGTAATACTTGTATACCATAATATCTGAGGATTTGAAGCAACAATGTTTTTTTGAAGCGATCAAGAAAATTGTAGAGCTTTAATTAGAGGTAAACAGCACGTTGTTGAAAACCTATCTGTGGCTACGCTTCAAATCGATAATGTAACTTGATGAACTCAAGTAAAACCGTCTCGAACTCAGAATCTGTATAGGCCATGGACGTTCCTGTTACTGATTGGTTCGATGTCGGACTCGTTGTAATGCTGCCTGACACACTGGTTTGTTGGTCTTCTGGTATATACACGTCATTATTGACTGTATATACTATAGTATGTTATATCTAAGTACCGCCATTAAATAGCGTGTGCTATACCATCTTTCCACTGCAAAGGACAAAATGCGGAAGACGACACTTTCGCATTCTACCCTTGCTGCAATTCGCGGCAAAAGTTTAATTGGAGTATTGTAGAAACAAGCTGCCAATCAGAGAGTCATTTACACACCAAAGTCTATTCAACAAACAAGGTTGGCGCCACTGTCAATTAACGTGTCTTTGGTGATGTCAGAACTCGTTAATGGCACTAAAATCGTGGGTGTATATAACATACATAGCCTAGTTGCCATCCTTTGTTCAGACTTTCTCGTTCATTCAAATGGAAGCTCCAATCTGATTGGGTGGGGTAAATAGTGGTCATCCGAAAGTAGCCATTGTAGAGTCGGTTTTTACGTCTATGAAGGCAAGGTAGGAAAGGCTTAAAGGAGAATGCACGCGGTTTTAAACTGAGTTTTGGTCGTTTTTAAATACTATTTAAGTAACATAACAACCCTCAGATTAAGAAACTAATTAGGAGGAAATCAGAGAAAATCAGATATATGTTTTGAGCGGTCGGCGATAGCGGCGGATCGATTTCCATCCTCCACCATGGTTTTCTATTGACGATCTTCGAAGGAATTATAGCCCTATTTATTGTGCTAGCTTAAGGTAACTGTCGGCAGGTTTCCTCGAGGAAAATTCGGGAGGGAGTTATATAAGTCCAAACATGAAGATTAGGCTACGCACGGCAAAACCGTTGTGGTCTGTGGCAAACGGATGCAATTCAGTATGATAAATCCCCTATGGCGAATAGTACTGAGAACCGAATTGATTTATTTTGATCGCGGTAAAAAAACCACCAATAGGCCCAAACTACTAGCTGGGACAAACACCTCCAAGCTTAGCTAAGGGTACTATATAGCCGTGTAGTATACTATGGTGCCCTCAACTAGTCCAAGTTAGCTCCAGGTACCATCGTTATATAGCGTATGCTATACTGACGGTTCAGCTGTATCAATATCTGTTTTGTGGATTGGGTTTTTTGTATCCAAACTACACGCTACACCGAAAGTAAACCTGTTAAAACGGAAACAATGTTAAAAAAAAAACATCAGTCGATTGATCTCAAGGTTTGATTTTAGAGCTCCTTACAAGACTAACGCGTACCTGCATTCATCTCTTACGGCTTGCATATAATCCAAAATGTTATCAAGCAACCAGCTATCGAAGCTCTCCCGCCATCTTTGTTACCATATTCCCATGCCCCTTTGTTGGTTCACAACCATCTGGTACTATGTAAGTCCCATGGTCAGAATCTGTGTCGCCGACAAAGGATCATATGAATCGGTAGATGCAGAGTTCTGTATCTCTTATAGTCTATCATACAATGTAGCCTTATTTAGATATAAGGAATCGCGTGCCGACTAACTCTCAAACTACAACTGACATGGTTACCGCAGCTATTTTTCCTCGCTCAAATTTGTTTCCGCTTTATATCAGTACCGGTATATAATTAGTTGTTGGGGTTGCTGAGTGGATAACGGAAAGGCTATACCAAATAACTGTTGTCTTCTAAGTCATTGGCAATATCGATTTTCTCGCCGGAGTGGATGCGAGTGGATTTTGATCCTGGCTCGGGGAATTTGACAAGGGGGGACCACTCTGCCAGTCATTTTATATCTTCTGAAAGGTAAATGGTTTTTAAAACTAATGGTTGTTTATGCTTGGGTGTACTCTCATATAAATACAGATTATTTAATCGTTTGTTTTACAACACTCGAATAAACATAGCTACGCTACTTGAGAATTCGAAACCTTTAGAAATAGCAGAACGCTATACCATGATTCTGCATTTTATCTTCCTATATACAAAAATTGTATGACCTTACCTTGATTGAAACCATTCCGACTTCTTCCTTGAACACTTTTGGGTTAGATCGACCCATAAAACTACCACTTGACGTCCAATAAATCATTTCTCAGCAGTATACCCTACTCTCTCCCATTAGGGAACCGTCCCTCGGTGAGTGTTCAACGAACAGGACAGAAAGTTTTTTGGCGAGGTAAAAGGCCATACAGATTCAATATTATTTTTTTTTATTCAGAGGCAAGCCTTATTTCTAAAGGTTTCGCACGGCTGGACGTCGTATCTCTATTGACCGTATAATAAAAGTCTATAAGATGCGTATTCGCATCTAGAAGAAACACTGCCCGTGCAACACATTATCGTGGTTATGTATATATAATGTCCCAGCAACCTACATCTGAAAACCGTGAACCCCAAAATGTAAAAATCTTGAACCAAAACAGGATTTTACCTAATGAGATTCTAGAATAAACAACATATATATATAATTACGTACATTTTACATCAAAGCAGCTGTTACAATTTGCTCCTGTATAATTTTGCCAGCTGCGTAAGAAAATCAGATCTGTCGTGATCATGTGGTGGACGAGAAGGGCCACAGTTTGTCTCTGTGCTTATCAAAGTTAGTGCAAGTTGCGATGCGAAGGAGCAAAGTTGCCTTGCGTAGAAGCGCAGCTGCGAAGAAGCAAAGGTTGCGATGCTAAGAAACAAAGTTGCGATGCGAAGATGTTAAGAAACGAAGTTGAGGTGCGAAGTTGCGTCTTTTTACCTTCATTTATTCAAAGAGATTTCAACCGCCTTCAGACATTTTTTTTCTGTCCTGTATTAAACTAATACAGAAATTATTAGAACTGGAACTAAACTAGTACTATTAGCACTAAATATTAATACTAAACTTATACAAATTTCTTGGCAAGAACACGACATGCAATAATGGAATTAGTTACTTACATAGGACAATGTTGAATATTATAAGCAAAATAACGTACGGACGTGAACTAGTTCAAAGTTTTGGATACATTGGCTACAAAGCAAAATTTCCAAAAAGTTATATCATTGTCAGAATATTAAATTAAAAAACAAAGAAGGATAGGCTCCTGTGTTCCGCATATAAGCAAGTCGATACAGTCTTTTGAACATTAGTTTGAAACAAATGTCCGTGATTACCGACATCGTGGTGATGTTTTATAGAGGTTTTTCCCAAAGTTTCAACACTTTATTTTGTCAGCATGAGCATGACAAAGGAAATAGTCAAAAGTAAGAGTAAAACGAATTTGATAAATGAAGGTAACAAAAATAAAATCGCAACTTCGCTTCTTCGCATCGTAACGTTCCCTTCCTCGCAACTACGTTTCCTCGCATCG
This sequence comes from Mopalia vespertina, assembly GCA_030265115.1. Taxonomy (NCBI): domain Eukaryota; kingdom Metazoa; phylum Mollusca; class Polyplacophora; order Chitonida; family Mopaliidae; genus Mopalia; species Mopalia vespertina. Next base: position 4,117 of record JAQQZZ010083206.1, read on the forward strand.
CAACTTCGCTTCTTCGACTTTGCCAAACACAGAGAAACACTATCCCTTCTCGGCCATCATCGTCGACTAATATATCGTACTGTCATTTTTCGCGTGCTTGTTAGACGAAGTATCTAAATGGTTAACATACATAGGGCATATAGCACAATGTTCCGGATCGATATAATTTCACTGGAGAATTTAGTGTGGGTTTTATGCATGTGTTGTTTTGTTGTTGTTTTGCAGCTTCGCAAAAACTTTTCGACAAGTGATTGGCTACAAGTTCTATAGCATTGCACGCACATGTTGATAGACGAACATACCTGCGACACTATTGGTCCTCATTTCAAATGGTCGTAATTCATTGGACTTGGACAGGAAAAGAACACCTTTCGTTAATATTATGGTTCTACATGCTGGAGGTAATAAACGTGTTGACGAGTTGTTCAGCTCAGTCATTATATATATATCCCGGCGCAGGCAGGCAAATTTTTCTCTCTTCATTTATTCAAAATATATATATCAAATAATTGACCTGCGTCAAACCTGGTACTACAATACTGTATGTTGTAATCCCAGGTCAAACATTGGTATATATACAAACTTATTATTCACCGATATGCAATATATCAGGTGACATATTCAGACCTTCAAAGCTGAAATATAAGTATTGACAACTGACGTTTTAAGGATTAACTTGAAAACGTCTATCAATAATGCAATTTATATAACTCTCCCGGATCAATTTCCTTATGCATGTCAGGCTGATGACACACTATAGTGAGTCCAAATAGTAGACTGTGTGCATGACAGCTTTTTATTTGCTTTTTAAAAACTAGACTGTGAGAACATCACATTCAATCTGATTGCATAATATAGCTGTTAATAGTCCACATGTAGACTATATTGTCGAGTATTGTGTTGCCGCTCAGTGTATGCGACAATAGATGTGTTAAATTAGAGAGGCCTGTTCCTATTGGGTGGACTAAAGTGACCGACTGATTTATTTTCCCATGAACTTAGTATTTTCACAGCTATAAAGTTAGCCTCTGTTGTAAACGGCTGTGTTACTACATGTATTAGTGTTTTAATCCCGTTTGTAAACACACTGATTGTTCACACCTATGTTCACTAATCCGAACGTAAACACGGAGCTATCAACATTGGAAAGCTGCAGTAATAACAACCACTCAATCAGCTTTTGTACGCTTAGAAAAATTCACCATTATGTTTTGAAAGATGTATTATGCAAACGTGGCCCGTCTAACCTTGTTTTAAGCCTGTCCAAACATTACATGGCCAGTTGGATATATTTAATGCCGTTGAACCTGCAATGAAAACAAGGGAGTGCGAAACTTATACGGATTAAGGGGTAGACACACGCGGTGTGGGAAAAGAAACAATAGCTTGCCTGTATATTATAACCAGTATACCATAAGCTGGTTTAAGTAGGCCTATAATGAACAGAATAATAGAAATGTCGTTATATTATGTCATGTAATGTCATATTTATATTAAAAAATGAGTTCAAAATCATGAGAAATTCCCAGATCAGCATTGACCTAGCTATGCTACTTGGAGCTTCCTAACCTTTAGAAATAGCAGAACGATACTATGATTCGGCACTTTATCTTCCAATATATAAAAATTGCATGGCCTTACACTGACATAAACCATCTCGTTTTCTTCCTTATACACTTTTGGACTAGACCGACCCATAAAACAGCCACTCAACGTCCATTTTCATTTCAAAATCAATAATTTCTCAGCAGTACCACGCTTGCTTAAAAATGTCTTCCGGGGTAATTAGGCCATTCGGATTCAACGTTATATGTTATTCAGAGGCAAGCTTTATTTCTGAAGTTTTCATAGGGCTGTACGTCGTATCTTTATATACTGTATAGTTTATAAGATACGTATTCGCATCTAACAATGACCATGACATTGTCAGAACTCCATTCAAGATTCCATCTCATGAACATGTTAAATCCATGATGCATCAATATCGGCAAATATATGTAACAGAATGAATACTTGCTACGGTATTCTATAACATGAATATTTTTCCTACATTGGCCAAATCCCATTATCATTAGCCATATCCGTCCCTCGACTGATTCTGTGCTTGTGTAGGTTATAAGTTTATCTAAAGCCGTGGTCATTTAACCGGCTGTCCATAAAAGTAGCTTTCTGTAACTTAATGTAGGCCTATGTTAGAGTCCTTCACTGTTCTATTCTACAAAAATAGATTGAAGTCGATTGAATTTTCATCAGTCGATTTCTTTGCACCAAATGTTAAAGAATGTATACACCCAATGTGTATATATCTGTATCAACTGTATGCAAATGTATCGATCAGTCTGTTCCATATATATAATATGGACCACTTCATCTGTCTCCTCCAAAACAGCAATCTTTTTTTCATGCAATGAAATGTTTATTTATTTATTTTTTTAAATCTTTTTTTTTATTACAAAAAAATGTAGATATGCGGAGTTTTGTGGCATTGATCTAACCACTGAATTATAAATATATCCGAAATAGCTTACAGCCGGTTGCCATATCCGGCAAGGTAGAGAAACTTCTTATATTTCATCGATTAATAACACAATTGTTTGTCTGCGCATATTGAATTGGTTTGTTTGTTTGATTGGAGTTACACGTCGTGCTTAAGATAACCACTCGATCATAGGCCTATATGACGACGTTCCAACTCATTGGGTGGAGATCCAAAGTTCTTAGCCGGTGGGCATCAAGAAGAAGAACTTATAGCCTACAGACGACCCTATTCTGTGAGGTATTTTTTGCCTTCTTTTCTTCTTCTGTCTTACAAATAGTCTTAATTTTCTTTAAACAGACTAATTTTTAAATTTTTTTACTTATGATCTCGTCGTGCAATTGGATAGTGATGGCGTTATTCATAGTTGACGGCTTAGTTTGTAAAATGGTCAAATTGGACCCCCCACTGCCAGGTTATCCCAGAAATGTTTGTCCTTTTATCAACCAATCAGAGAAGCCGGATTCATTCTCTCCGCGATACACTATCATGGACACTAAAAATATGGCAGCCGAAATGAATACGGTGGTGGAGGGCCCTCTGAAATACAGAGACGGCAAGAAGGTATGTGAAGCTGTCGCTGATATTTGAAATAATATATTGAAGCTATGCATTGTGGTGATTATGTATGCTGATTTGTTTTTGTTTTTTTCGCAGTGGAAGTCGAGATACTGCGTTATAAAGAAGCCGTCGCCCGTAGCTGGTAAGTGATTCTATATACTAAATGCTATGCCCGATGTACGACAGTGTTGTAGACAACCTATTTGGACGAAACTTGTCTGTTGTCGACGCCTTGTAAATAAATAGGTTACAGCGGGAATTTTCTTACACAAAATCTCTGACATTTAATGACGTTTGTAGACGAACACACAAAGGCTGAGGGAAATTGTACTCAGTGTTTAGCAGTGAAAGGGGACGAGGTTTTGTTGTTGACTGGCAGATCGGAAGGTACGGCACTAAGGACACTCTGCTGAGCTGTTGTCAGGGCAGACGATCAACCTTTACGGGCCAAGTCTTGAATCCGACTCCCCCTACCTCCCGGGTCGTTCGTTCGTTCGTCACGCTGACGGCACACACACTCTTTAATTTTTGCAAATTAGAAGAAATTACATTGTTAGAACTCTTTTATCAAATTGTTCTTCTCATTGATCAGTGCTTTGATGCTGGGGCTTTTAATGGCCCATCACAAGACCTAATAATTAGTACAATACTACAGACAACACTATAGGATCGATGTATAACAGGATTTAACCCATACATTAGTATATCTCTCTTGACATAAGTTTTAATAAATATTGTATACACATTTGCTGTTACTACTTCTGCTGGTAAAACTGCAGCTACTTTTGTTAATTTGTCCACTCTGTGAAATTCGGTGACCTACCAATTTATTTGTGCATTTTTTGTGCTATAACTTCATTTAATATCATTGTTGCAGCGTATATATGTGACAGAGTAATGTTAATAATAGCAATTGTAAAGTGTTATTCTTGGTTTGGTAAATGTTCGATGCTCAGCATACATGTAGCTCTGCTTGCTTGAACACTCTCATTGCCTCCATAATAGTGTTAATGTTTTATATTAGATTCACTTTCTAGGCTGACGATGCTTTGCAGAAATTCTAAAATTTTCTTCATACATGTACATCTAGTTTTGTTATGAACTTCCTTTTTAAAGCAAAATGACAATAAGTACTAAACAATATCTTTGATCATACTGTATTATGAAGTCAGTGTCTCGAATAACAACAAATATCTTTGTATTCTTACTGTTTGTCCATCATCCATGTCCAATAGACAACAGTGATACTCATGTTTTTTAAAAATATTATTAAACAGCAGTTGTTAAATGTCTAACATTATGGCTTTCATCAACATACAGTTGAGTTTAAACTATTTTCTTTGACTTTGGCCTTTTTCCTAACTACATTTTTTCTTTCAAGGAGAAATTTTGTTTTTTGTTATATCTTGGATCCACAGATCTGACAGAAATGACTTTTACTGACTTGTATTTGCACTTTATTCTTGTCTATATAATAATTGACACACCCAATAACTGTATATTTACCTATATTTAGTTAGAAAGGCACCAGCAATGTGGGAAAAAGTCTCTGTTATTATGCGTCAGTGTTTTGGGCAGTGTAAATGGTTTTATAAAGACTGGCTAGACTTTACATGTGGCTTATCAATGACTCATATAGCCAGTTCACTTCAATTGCCTTTATACTCTATCTGTATGTGTCTGTGAGAGCCAGTAAGGATATTGATATATGCTTATAAATAGTACAATAGCAACATCAAAATACCCATTTTCACAGTATTCAGTGGTGTTGACAATGCATGCAAGGAACAGTTATACATAAGGCTTTATTATTGCCAGATATTTTCAAGTGGTTTTGTATCAAAGAAAAAACAACCTATTTGTAATGTATGGATTCTAGTGACTTATAGCTCTTATAACACTTCATGAAAAGGAGTTGGTTAGATTTAAACATGTAAATACATGAATAGTAAAAGTTTGTACTTAAAATTCAAATTAAAAAAATTTGTTGTGTTATCCGTATATTTTTAGATGGTCGCAATCTACACATTGGGGGGGAAGTAATTAGTGAATATAAATGGCATGTTTTCTGTATATGTCATGGAGGGTTGGAAGAGAGCTTCCTGTTGCCCTGGGGCTCTTGAGACTAAGGGTCAACATGAAGCTGATCTGTTTGATGACTTGTATTGCTTGCTGTTTTGTTCCCTTTTGTCCTGTCTTGTCTTGTCTTTGTGTGATGCCAATGGTGCCGTTCTTTATACATTGGGTTGTGACTGTCACTCTGCCACATGAGTGAAATAATCTTATATACGATATGAAACCTAAAAACAAAAGATCAACATTTATATAATGAAAATATAAAATATTTGATTCAAAATATGATTCTTATTGATTAATATTGTAAAGGGCTAGTACACCTTGTCCTTTTATGTTGATTTGCAGAAAGCAAGGTTTTCAACGTATTTAGACAGGTATGACCATATGAATCAAAATGGGTGTAAATATTTGTGGGGTGTGTTAAAGTGTTTAGCTTTGTAAATGATTTCCCGATGGTGTCTTTGTATCCTTACCATATGGTTAGTGTGCCAAAATTAGATGAGTATGGTAAAGTTAGAGTAAACCCACTTCTAGGTGTATATCCAAGATTTACAGACCATGGAACTGAGCATCTGTTGGGTCTTTGAAGACTGCCCTACAGAGTAAAGAGGGCTCTGGATATTGAGCAGAGAAATGACATGCATGTGTTCATGTTGCATTGTGGTCCAGCTCAGTCATGGACCAATGACTGTATCTTATTCCATCTCACATCTAGTGTTTCAAACATATTTTAAACATGATGCAGCCCTTAAAAACTTCACCTACATGGTATCAACCTGCCCAGCATTAATTGTAACAAATAATTGAAACTATTCATTGGTTTTGTGTGAATGTCTGGATGACACCATATTAATATTATCTAAAAAAAATAATTCTGTGTTTCCTGAATGCAATCAAAGAACCAAATCTTATGCCTGAATACTGTTGGTGCATGGATATGGATTCCCGTCACACTGTTTGAAATCCCGGTGGAGGCAAGCAAATTTTTCTCTCTTCATTTATTAAAAATATCTATGATAAGAGTTGTTCATAACCTTTGTCAATCATCCCAATTCCCGAAATAGAATGGTGTCAGAAACATTAAAACAAGCCCACAAATCTCCACAATTGAGACATTTCTTTAACAGACAAGATGGTTGAAACTGGGTTCAGTCAATTTCGCTTTATATTTCATTTCTTTAACCGCACCCTAAAATGAATACCATTGTATTTAAGGCTAATAATGTTAAAACATGTATTGTAAAAATGTTTCTAGCTGTACCAATAGTGAAGCGAAAAGAAGATATTCAGAAAACTCTTTGTTTGTCAATATGACTGGACTAGGCTATTGATGGTAAATAAAACACAAATACATGTATGCTTATTGTACGCTACATGTTGATGTATAGTAGTGTACTTGTTTATCTATAGCAGCTGTGGATCTGTAAAGTGGGTCATTGATGTGTTGACTCTGATCACTGCTCTGCCTATTTCTGCTTAATGAGAAGTGAAGATCATGGTAGCTGATCATTAGGCACCTTGACCAGCAGGTTTTACAGGACCAATTTGCCCCAGAGAAACACATAATATATTGCTTTGTGAGACTATAAATCTCACATTAGTTTCAGGTACTGTGTCCCAAGCCAGCCTTGTGGTTTCTCTGTAAAACAAATCACATCTTATCTTGATTGGCCGGTAATTTGATTATCTCTAAGTATCCATAAATCTTCCTTAACAGTTTGAACATAATTTATCCTGTACATAGCATTCCTTGACAAATTAGCCATGGCATTGGTAGGAAAGGTTAATAATATTTAATAGACAATTTTTAACATCTGTCCGAAGTTCGATTTAATAGGCTGTTGAATTCTTTGCAAGTTACAAGTAAGTGACACAAAGTTGACTTTTTATTATACACATATCATAAGTCAGTACCCACCCAGTATTAACCTTGATAGAAAACTCGAAGCATAGTTATATGAACTTTAACAGAAAGATAATAAAAAATTAACAGTAACTATAAGCAAAACAAATCTTCTCAAAATATACAAGTGTTTTATGTACCACTGGGTTGTGCATTTCTTTTAAAGTTGGGAATTGGCCTGGGCTTGTTAATTTGTAAAATATATACAATAAAATCTGTGCTATTGCTGATACATGAAATAAAACTCCAGTGTTGAATTAAACTACTAATTTTCTGTTCACCACACTAGAATTAACATCAGTCCTTGCCTCATTGGTAAACTTTTTTTGTATAACATTGAACATCGTAATGTGTGAATGTGCTGGGAGAGAGTGGGAGACTCCAAGACTTCTAGCCTTAAGTTATGTGAGTTGTTAATAGTGTGTGTAGCCCTGAGTGATAACCCTGTGTGGAGGGTATCCATTTAGACAGAGTGGGAGGGGGATGAAAGGGGAGTTGACTGGGGTGCCAACCCCTGGATATGATATATTGATAAATATCGGTTAGTAGTAGAGCATCCACTTGGTATTTAAAAGACTCGTCCTGGGTTTTAGAGTTGTTTTTTGCTCATTTTCCTTCTGAGAATGATAAGTTACAGCCCATACTGTTCGGCCAGTGTTTTCTTATTGAATTTCTCAAAGTAAAACATGGCATTACATAAAAATAGCCAAACAAACAAACAAGTTAAAATTTGCTTGATATTATCATATTGTATAAAATATAAACAGACAAAAGAATCATTAATGCTTTAAAATGTCAAGGTGCTTCCACCTGCAAGATGAAGTCTGATTGTGAATAGCACACAGAGCAGTTTTATTTGGGCTAGTTTTGGACCAGCCCACAGAAACATGTGATTCCAAGCCCACTGAGTCTAGGGCCAAATGACCAACATTAAAGGTTTACAACATGGACAGTTCTGTCAACCAGTCAGTTGCAAAAAAGTATTTCATCTATAATGCACAGACCAAACATTTGACCAGTATTTTACACAGCTGCATACATGTATCAATGAAATTGGCCTTCAAGGGTAACAAGTTGTACATAGTTCCATCATAATTGTTCTCACCTACATGTAATTCTCACCTCTTGGTGTTCATACTGTGTCTTCAAATTTTCTATTGTTCTCCAACTGTATATATACCTGATGTTTTACTCTATCTGCACAAATCTTGAAAATGAAATAAGATTTTTCCGAAAGCTTGATTGCCAAAATGTACAAGTTTATATTTGTCGTTCTTTTTTCAAAAATATAATGAAAGTGTTCTGTTCTTTTAAACATACAGGTAAATTCATAGACAACATTTTAGACAGGGGACAATTTTTGTTTAATTCACAATAATGTTTCTCAAAGCTGAAAGTGTTTTTTTTTTTATTGGAGGGGACTGAATGTTCTTTTGAATGGTCCATAGATGAGCTGAATTGTAAGAAGGATTGTTTATTTAACTGTCTGGTTTCATTGGGGTAAATTTCTACATCTGGATCAGATTCTTAAACTATGCTTAGTGTAATTTAAGCTTACAGTGGCAAGTGGGTGCTTGGATTTTTCTCACAATTTTCTTGACCCCCTTATGAGAACTGCCATTGAGAGATTTAATGTCTGGGAGACTTTCAGAGCATTTTAAGCATTTGGCCTTTATTTTTCAACTTACAATGATCCTTTCCAATTTTGGTTTAACATAGTTCCTTATTAGCTCATTGAAACTATCCAAAATTCAAATGACAAGTTAAGTTGACAATTCTTCGTGAAACATCATGTGCTCCTGGTTTATCAGCATTTCAAGGGCTCAGAACTGGTAACAATTAGTGTTATATAGATGTGAAAGGGGTGTGACCCTCTCCTAGACACTTTCTAGTGAGGAAATGTCAAAGGGTTTAAGATAAAGGATATAAGAATGTTATCATTACCTCACACAGCCTCCTGATAAACCCTCAACCTGTCAACAAACTGATTTATTACTTCCTCCATTTAACATCAACTGGAAACTGAGAAGGAAAATGTAAAGGTTGTTTTCTCAAGATTTACTGTCACCTCTTGGATTAGAATGCTACCACCCTGTTTGTGAGGATCATATGTGATTCTTATCTACAGACACTGTCCTTTCAATCGTGTTGCTCAATTAAATATAGAGTGTGACACATTTCAAGATAAAGCCTATTTAGTGCGACACATTTCAAGATAAAGTGTATTTATTAAATAAAGTTACTATTAATGTGTTACCTACAGAAGAGAATTCTGTTTGGATGAGATTTTCTGGTTTTATTTATTATTTTGTTATTAGTCAACGTTTTTCTTCAAGCTTCATAACTACATGTATTTATGGAAACCATTCAAAATGATGAAACATGCAGAGGTTGTGTATCACTGAACAAGATTAGTCACTTGGATCACTCACTCCAATCTATGTGGGTTTTTTTTGCTCCCAACTTCATTTTATATTTCGGATATTTCCACACTAAAACAGAGACACTAGTTTTGTAGAGTGTGGGTCAAATATACACCAGTGAGTATATTGGTACATATGTTAGTGGAATGAAAAGATCTCTAGACCATTGTACACAGCATGTACTTATTTACTGGTCAGTGGATCAGTGGTGACCATAGTTAGTGTAGTACAGACATATGGTCAGTTGGGGGGTTAACAAACAATCCCTAACCAGCTGTATAAGTGAAGGCCTGGTGTTAGTATCGGGGTCACTGCCAGATGGATTTAATTCCAGCATTCTTCAAACTTTTCATCATAGCCATTTTCACTGAGATGTTTGACATTCACCAGAGTCTATGTAGCAAAAAATAGTAACTCTGGGAAGGAAAGCCCAAAACAAGAAAAAAAAAAAGTGAATTATTATAAGATACATTTCAGATTTTCTTAGATTATCAATTCTACTCTCTATTTGGTACGTTAGGTATTTTATATTCATTTCATACTATACCTTGAATTGTGGGAGAGTACAACTGACCACTTGATTTAAGTCGTTACAGTATTTTACTACATAGGGTAGATGTCAGTGACAAAAAAGAAAAAGATGTGTTTCTCTTTAAAGCTTGTGACTCCCTGGAGAAGTCTATCAAAGACAATGTACCATCCATCAATGGTGTTTGAAGTTTCTCAATGACCCATGAGGGAGGAATATGTTTTACAGAAAGCCTACTAACTCAGCTCTTCACATGTCATTCTAATCTCAGAAGACACTTCACCTCTTCTATTATTTTGAGTAACAGAGGTGTCAATTTAGTGACCGATCAGGTCTGAAAACAAACATGTACCGGTAAACAGTATTCACTACTTGTGTGATTTGTATCTAATTATCGCTTCATGAGTTGCTTTCCTTACAATGTGTCCACAGTGTCCATTTTTTTTTTATCTCTTGTAACCAATATTTTGGGAAATTGCGTTTTTTTTTTTTAAAATGGGTATCAGTATATCTTTTCACATCTTTTGGGAAGCAGTCTTTGAACTTCCTTTGATATTGTCACAAACTTAGCAACTGTGTGATTTGTTTACACTTATGTAACTGACTAAGCCTATAACAGAATCCACTACCTTTACATGTTTGCATAGAATCAAGTTTAAACTCACTGCTTAAGATGAAAGCAATTTAAGGTAATATCCCTATTACTCTTATTTGCTTTGTGAAATGTTATTTCAACATGTGCAAACAAAGAACTGAGACAGAAAAAAGGATATATCAAAGTACAGACTGTTGCAATTTATTTCTATGATTTTTTTCCTAACTAAAGTATTTTCTCTTTCATGGTGTTTGTTAAGTCTTTTGCAGTAGACATTACCAGATCACATAGTTCTGCGGATTAGAGCAAGATAAGAATGTAAGAAATGTTAAGGTGGTGAGAACAAATTGCAGATTATATTATAAAGAGATGAGAGAAATGTGAGAAAATATGTCTACTGTAAATCTCCTAATTGTGACAATACAACACGGTATAAAAACTGATCCATGAGAATTTTCAGACAAACAGGAAATATGTTTGTTGGCTGATTTTTACATAAAACTTAAATAAAATTAGCTATGTGAAATATGGGAGGAGGTGTTATTGTAATATCTGTATTTTTAAGAAAGAGAAACAAAAATGACATTTTCAGAGCATTTACCCAGTGTTTAGTTCAATCTGGTCGTAATAATATATCTGACCAGCCTTTGTCCCTAATCCATGATACTAAATGCTTGAGAAAATTCAACTCAGCTGGGCTTAAACATGAACATCTTTCTGACACCATTGGAACTGTCTGAGCATGTTTGTAGAGGGAATAAATCTGCTTTTCATCAACGTTTCCTTTAAATTTTGTGCCTGAATACCAATGTACAGCCTGGGAAGTAAAATCTAGACACCATAGCATTTCAAATGGAGACATTCATAACTAAACGCACAAATATAATATGTTTTTCAACTAGAATATCTTTTTATAATTTATGTACTGTAATTGAAAGCAACATTTTTCTTGGAAACTTACATTATTACTGAATTGTAACCAATGAATCCAGACTATGTTTTACAATACATGGCTGGTAGATTATTGCGGTTTCACAATTTATTATGACTGATTTTAATGATAACAAAGTAGCTGCAATGTAAAACATTTAGTTTTCTTATACCTAAAAAACAGAACTTTATAAGGGTGGGCCAGAGCTTGTATTGTCATAACTTGTTATTGTTTAACTCAATGGATGAGAGGGGTGAATGAGGGCACTTAGGGGAGGTCTACAAACTTGACCCCCAGGGCCCAGTGTCTGTCTCCCTGACTACTTCAGCTATTGTTCAGTTTAGTGTTTATGGACAAACTAGTTGACCATGACATGATCAGCAATTAAAGTTGTAAGAAAAAGATCAATGGATCATAAAACAGAGTGCTTATTTGCCTATATTATAGCTATTGCCAAAAAGTTTTCATTACTATCAACATGACTGAAGATTGATTTTTTTTATGACTTTCTTGTAACATTGTTTCCCAAGACTGTTATTATGTCATTTTATTTTGCAAAAGTACACTTGTAGATTGCTTATATTTTGTTAATAGATTGGTTGGAAGTTCTAGTGTATCTAATTATTTATTTAAGGAATACTTCACGAAAAGAAACGTATTAATGTGATAATTACTTTATTGACAGATACTGCAGGTAGACAGTAGACTGCACAGACAAATGTTTCTACCTGGTAGTCGTCCATTCTTGTTAGGCCTGCCAATGTTCTTTGTATTAATAGGAGAAGATGGGAAGCCCACTTCATCCAGACTTTCTCAAAATCAATAATAAAGCAAACTAAATCAAAATTTTGTACTTGCCTGGGGGCATATATTAACACATCCTCATTCAGGCCTGTGCTGTAATCTTTTCCGGCGTATCCTTAAAATTTTAACATTTCACATTGACACCACCCCCTGGATTGCAGATTTTTTAAATACATAAATGTGACTTAGTGAAAAATAAAGCAAAATTGCTTTAAAATACAATCTTCATTGATAATCGGATAACAACATTTGTCAAAATCAGTAGCAAAATGAAAATTTAGATGAAGACTGCAAAGAATTTGGGAAACCTTTAAATCGGTCCTCCTAAATTAAGTTTGCATAACCATGGGGAGACCTGTTCCGTCCATTCTCCCCAACAGCACAAGCCTCCTCATTTTAATAATGTTGTCATTTTGTCAGACTAACAATCGGTTATGTTGCTTTGTGTACGAAGTTAGTTTATCACCACTTGGCTTCTAACTTACATAGCTGGAAGGCCTTTTTTTGAACTGCTCAAATCACAGCTAAGCAAGCGCTCCCCCAAGACTCTTGCTTGATGGGCCTCCCCTTTCACATTATGTCTTTCCTGTACCAGCCTTACTAGTCGGGCAGAAATGGTGGCCTTGTATCGTATGGTCTTAGGCCTTCACTTGCAGTGGGTTGAACATGGTTGAATACTTACAAAATATTATGGTGCTTAGAGTCTTCAGTGGAAAGAATGCTACTTGTAATGCCTATTTGTTGAATCTTCCACTGCCTTATCTTCCAAATAAGGAGAGTAATATGGCTCGCAAAGCGGAAGTCACAGAGACCCCCTTGCATTGGGGCAACTTGAACAATTAAAAGAATGGCCTTTAAGCTATGTAAATTATGTGCTGACTCTGAGCGATCACAAACCTCAAACAACAAGAAGCAGAACCGATAATTAGTTTTATAAAATGACGTCATTTAAACAAGGATGCATTCAATTCCCCAGACGAGTACAAAATTTTGTTTCATTTTGCTATATTTGTTGTTGATTTTGACGAAGTTGGTTTCCCATTGTCTTCTATTAATACAATTGACATTGGTAGGTCTAAGACCAGATGGCTACCAGTTAGATACAAGTGTCTGATATTCAGTGCTTCCAATCCATTGTAAATACCTTGTCTATAGACAATTGTTCCCTAGAACCTAGTGCCTACATCCTAAATGACTGTAGACATTCTAACTGGAGGACATAGGTCCCTCTCCCCATTGTCTGCAGGAGTTTTGACCTGAGGACCTAGTGTCCTCCTCCCAGTTCACTTTTAACATTTTGACCCCGACCTAGTATCTCCCTCCCTATTGACAGCAGACATTTTAACCTAAAAATTGTCTGAACAAATTTTTACCTGAGGACTTAGTCTTTTGATGCTTCTCCATCTACTGCAGACATTTGGCAGCAGGGGGCCTTGTCTGCCTTTCCCTTCTACAGCAGTTGGAAGGGGGGGGGGGGGGGGGCTTGTGTCTGCCTCCCCCGGCGGGGGTCTGCCTCCCCCTTCTACTGTAGACATTTGGCAGTGAGGACCTTGTGTCTGCCTTCCCCATCTACTGTAGACAGTTGGAAACGAGGACCTTGTGTCTGCTTCCCCATCTACTGTAGACATTTGGCAGCGAGGACCTTGTGTCTGTCTTCCCCATCTACTGTAGACAGTTGGAAACGAGGACCTTGTGTCTGTTTCCCCATCTACTGTAGACATTTGGCAGCAAGGACCTTGTGTCTGCCTCCCCCTTCTACTGTAGACATTTGGCAGCGAGGACCTTGTGTCTGCCTTCCCCATCTACTGTAGACACTTAGAAACGAGGACCTTGTGTCTGTCTCCCTCATTGGCTGTAGATATTTTAATGATAAAATGAACCAGAGGCTCGTTAATCTAGTTGGACAAATTTATATTGTTCTTCATATTAGTGAAATACCCTTGAGTACGACGTAAAACCCCAATCAAACAAACAAACAAACAAATCTCACATTAAGAAAGTGTTTTACTCTTGTGTGAATTTCCTGCTAAAATCATTGAATTTAAAATGGCTGATATAGTATAGTTTGTTTGCATAACAGCATCAGAGAACATTATCTTGCAACAAAGTACATAACATGGCTGTGCTGTGACATCACAGTTAAGCTGTGACGTGTACATGGTGCTGGTATTACTGGTGAAAATACGATACAATTTGTCACTAATATACGGCTTAAGAGCACAATTATCACTGTTTAGTGTGATAATAAACTTTGTAGTTTAAAATAAAAATTTGCAATATGTAATGTGCAAGTTAACATTTTAGCGAAATGAAATAAAAGTGAGGGAAATTTAAACTAACCTATTGACACAGATTGCAGACTATCATAAACTTAGGGATTAACCTTATATTCAGTAAACATAGTGTTAACAGAGGTATTGAATTGTTCTTTATTAGCAGTATGTATGACAGCATTTTAGAAGGATTACTGTCTCGGACTACAAAAGCCAGGAAGTTGTAAAGACTTGAATAGCCCACGAACCACTCTTGCCCTGTCCCCTGTGTCAGAATTTTGTCACTGGTTCCCGGCCAACCAGGCAGAAAAGAGGCATCCATGGCCTTAATTTAGGGCAACATCTTTTTATCTATTATGACACCCAATATTAAGCTAATGTTCAGTTGTTAGCATTTCCTGTCCTGGCTTGTCCTTTAATTTCAATGAATAGATTCTCTCTCCTTATCTTCATTCATATGGTCAGCTTCTCAGTGAGTGGTGTGTGTTCCGCTCTATTCAGTGATATTCTCTCAGTAAGAAAGTCTTCTCAGCTTCATTAAAATTTATTAAGGTGTCCGTGTAGTTTACAGTCTGTTGAGAAAATAAAGATCCTGTTTAGATCCTCTGTTATTTAGTTTAGATGTACATAATGAAATATGCTACTGCAGGGATAAAGTTTAATCGTAGAAGATGGAAGGTAGTTCATTCAAAGTCTTCAGAGGATTGTATTTATCTACAACAGCTTCATGTGTCACACTGCTTTTGCATTTAGGATGTTTTTAACATACCGGTACTTTAATATTATCATAGACGGGTATTGTTCAAGGCTCGTATAACTCTGAAGAACAAAAGATTCGATTTGATCTTGAGATCTTTGGAACTGAGTAAGACTACTCCTGTAATATAGCTAAAGGTCTCCATATTAAGCTGTTATCTTATGTTTTACATTTTGATCAATTACATTCAGACTTCTTCAACATCTATGTATTATAATAGTTGAAGAAGTACACAGATGGAAAATAATATAAATATTGTTTCCCTAACTGTGGTATGTTGTCAGTTTGAGGTGGAAGAGTTTATATTTTATGAAGGGGGCATTAAACCCGTGGCTTTTGACACTAAAAGTGACGAAATGCCATGGTTAGGTAAACATTATTTAGCTGTCACCAATCAAAACAACTCAGTTCAAGTCAGTTGTCCTTTTAATTAAATATCATGGAAAAAGTGAATTTCAAGCCATCCGACCCAGAGATAATGATGGCGTTCGCTACCTTCAGATTAAAGTTCAAAGTGCAAGTAGCCTGACAAACAGCTGACGTCTGCGGGAGGCGACACCGTTACATGTATATTCGTTAGATAACAGTAACCCATATTTTCAATCCTTGAAAAACCATATAATACTTATTTTTCTTACAAAGTCATCTGTCTTGTGCCTTGAGAAATGCTAATAAAATGTAAAGTGCAGCTGAGAGTGACGTAAATGAAGATCTACCCAAATAAATATTGTTACTTGAACCTTGCTCCTGTTTACTCCTGAATAAAGATGTCATGATGTAATCATATGTGTGTACGTGTTCAAGAGTAATAATTTATATTAATATCTGTCACAAGTTAAGAGTGTATTCAGTGCTAACTGCTAAGTGAGTGAGTGTATGCATGTATTAGTGAGAATTTTAGTACATGTAATTGTATGTCCATTTTGTACGTGGTTCAGGAGTGCCTTGATGCTCCTAGAGCTAAGGGGCAACGTGCAGCTGATCTGTTTGTGATGTCTTTGTATTGCATCCTGTGATTGTTCTGTTTTCATCCTGTCTTTGTCTTTGTTTGTTGCCAGTAGTGTCAAGGGTGGTTTCCTTCATCCATTGGGCTGATACCACCATATGAGTGAAAAACCCCTCAAGTACAACGTTAAACTTCAATCAAACAAGCATTGTGTACATGTATGCAGTATATGTGTGGAGACATTGAAACTAACCCGTAGAATTTATACTGGAAGTATAATACTGTGGTCATTTCTTGACAACTAAACATGTATCTCAAAGTATTAGCTTCCTTCAGAGTTCCGTCCTTGATGTGAGGCTCTCTGGTTAAGTACAGTGTCTACCATGCTTTATCTAAATGAAATACTCTTAATCTTGGCGTTATACTCCAACCATACCTTACTACCCACTCACTCCACCCCACCCTCACAGGGACCCTCATGAGGGAAAGTCAGTAGTTTCACAGATTATGCTTCAATACTTTATTGTAACAAACAACCATCTTTGGATTTCCACAAAATGTGGCTGTGATAGGCTCAATGTTTATAGATGAAATACCTTTTAGTTTGAAGGAATACAGTTAGCAAATATTTATAATCTGAAATCGACCTTCCTAAAGTTCTGTTGCCACTAGCTAAGGGTAGTACCTTCCAAGCATAGACATACATGTGCCATCATTAGTGAGCATTAGAAGAAAAATAATTCCCTAACATGGCAGCAGACTATCTATTTTGTAGTGTGGTTATTTACTGAGGTCAGAAAAGTGAAATTCCCCTAAACACGGTGCTAATCATCAATCATTACCATTCATTCAATCAAGCAAATGGCAGTATCAATAAAGTATTATCATATTAACCTTTCTTAGCTGTGGAGGAATATAGAATTAAAGAGTAGCAATGGTGCCTTTACTTAAAAAAATTAACTTTCCAACATTATGGAAACGCTTCACATCGTAGTTGAGCTAGTGTCACTTATTGTTGGAATATACTGCCGTCATATTACCTTAAGCACCAATTAACATCAATCAATCAATCTTCACATTTTTTGGTTGTTCAAATGTTGTTTTTTACTGTTGGGGTACATCACCATCTTATATATGAAATGCCCTTGAGTACACATCGATCAACCCATCCCACATTCTGGCATAAGAAAGCACTGACTAAACTCAGCTGAGTTACAGTTCTGACTGGAGGGAAGCATGGTGACCAGGGAATGGGTTTTCATTGTGACAGCCATGGTGTGCCTTGAGACTTGATACTCTGTGGATTTCTAATGATATGTTTGGTCTAGTGGACAGTGTTACACAATGCCCGCTGGAATCTCTGATATCCCCTGGGTGGTCTCACATTGACTGGGTAGGTTTCTTCTACAAAGGGTTTTATAACTTAGTAATAATTATTATGAAGGGAAAATTGTGAAATGTTATAAAAGCCTGTTGTTCCACTAAAGAGTTAACATATTACACAAATAGTGTTTTTCTGAAAAACGATATTTTCATTTTGACTTTAATATCATGTCATCACCAGGCGATGATGATACCCTTATAGTGACTATCTACTGATGATGGCATATGATAATACATGCTGAAATATTGATTCTGAATGAAGTTATCGTTTTTCGTAATTACACTTATGTATTATGTGAAATGCTATATTATGGGAAATGCTATATTATGATAATACGGTATGGTAATGGACAAATAGCATACACAGTGTTACGATGTTGCGCCATGATTCAGTTGCACATTGAAATTCTGAACTCATTTCTGTGTATGGGGCACAAGTTAGAGGCAGCCTTTCCACTCATGGTACATGTAGAAAAAAGAAGTTATCCACTGAAGGCTGAAATTGAAGTGTGGTTTTTACACCTATTGAACTTACCACCAGGTAACTCAAGTGTTGCCTAAAACCACATCAAAGATTTCTTTATCATAGAACTTTGTATGCAACCACTCCTCAGGTCTTTTAATGTTTACAGATTTAAACAAATAATAAATCCATTGCCAAGAGATGGGCCTCTGTTTGGGCAACATACATGTAGCAACAAAAGATTGCAACAAAAACATTAATAAGGTGTATATTTGAACAAAGTTTTATAAAGATAAAAATAAACCAAATAAAGTTGGTGATATATTGATTGATATTCCACATGTTCCTCAGGGTTATTTCCCACAAGATTTACAGGCCAAACATATATTTGTTAAAACATTATCAGGCTGAACATGGGGGTATGGATGACATTGTCTTCTTGTTGAAATACCCTTGCTTACTTAACATCAAACAAATGCTTTTAAAAAGTAAACAAAAAGTTTGTTGTTGGCTATGTCACTTGATGTAACATATGCACGATAAACCATGTCAAGTTAATAAAATCAAAACTTTTGCCTTCTGGATGTGAAATATAAAGTTACAGGAATTGAGTTTATTAACAGTTTTTAACTAGAAATGAAGAATCAATAAGGCATGTCTGTTTGAAGTCAACCGTTGCTTTTTCTCGTGTGTATCAAATTCATTTTTGGGTTTATAAACAAATGATTCGTAAGATATTTAAATAGGAATTTCAGCAATTTTCTGCGTTTTATCTTGTTTGTTTAATTTTTTTTTAACTTTGTTCTTTTGGGTTTATGCATGATTAAGGAAGAAATTGTTTAATTTCATGTTTGTTTTTTTCTTTTTCAAACATTTCTGGCTAAATGTTTATATGAAAGGCAAATATTTTAGATTGCATGCAGGATGAACTATGTACTTTAATAAAGCTGTAGCTTTTTTTCAACGATCTACATGTATGTTTCATGAAGACCAGCATACGACACATGTTTCTAACAATTTTATAAAAACAAAAATTCATAGCTTGAATTGAACAAAATTGAAAGACTTTTCCATTTTAACTAATTTAAAATGGAAAAGTCTTTCAATTTTGTTCAATTACTGATCAAATTCATAGTTTGATTTCAAAATAGCTGATCATAGTATTTCAGACCCTGGAACTACATGTAGTAATACTGGGGTAAAACTTTCAAAGTGTGCCATTCAATTTCAACTGTTGTGTCATGGTGTGTCACGGTGGTGTCTGGGTTAGTCCAGACACATTAAATTTGTCCAATAAAATTTCCTGTGCACTAGTTGGTTTGTATGGTAGTAAATAGGTGTTATGTTGTTAAGGGTAGTTATAAAGTGTGATTGCACTGAGTGACCTGCTCCTTAATATATCAACAGTGGCACTGCTTCCAGGGTTCACAATGCTCTATTACCTGGGGAATTTGTGTACCTTGATCAGCTGATCAGGGCTACCGTAAATCAGCCAAATGTTTCTCACTCTACCCTGCAATTCTTCATCTATACTGAATAATTGGATCTTTTATAAACATCACAAGTACATGCATACTACATGTCTGGGTCAATAAAATTCTTCCTAAACTAGGTGATGAACAACTCGTCTTTAAGTCGAGTCATCAACTGCTTCAGCCTTGGGGCCTATCTTACATGTATTTCCAGTTTTGGATGAATATGATAGTCACATTTTGACAGAACGTAATCCTAAATGCCAAAAGTTATTTGAAATAATATGTGCTTTCTCATTATTGAGAACTTCGTAAGTTTTATCTTAGTGTAGTAATTGACTTATTGTATACGTTCTTTGCACATGGATAAATGATAAATCTATGTTATATTTTGGTTGTGTAGGGTGGAGCTGTGATTTAACGTCATGACTATGTTAACTCCGGTATGTCATGACTAGTCAGCCACAGATCACACTTGTTGCAAGACTTGCCTCGAGCCATAGTATAAATAAGCTAGAAAAGTAAACATCTTAAATATTTTGCTAACCATTCTGCTTTTCTATACAATGTATGTGCAGTTCTTTTGATATACAGGTTTACTGGGGAGAACAAGTTTATATGATCTGCTTATGATTGGTTTTTGAGTTTTAAAAAAAAATTGATCTGGACATTTCTAAATCTGGGAATGGGAATGAGATGCAGAATGATCTAGAATAGTATTAACATCAATTTAATCTATACCACAAATAGGGTATTATTTCTGTCCATAGACCTGTCTATCCACACGTTCAGATTCTATACATGTTAATAAGATATTGTTGGGAAAAAATAATATGCATACATGTAAATTGATATTCATTTTGATAGGAGCTGACACCAAGTAATAAAGTCATTGACATGAAATCTTTGGATTTGGGGAAAAGTGTACCATGGTTATTAATTGTGATATGAATTCATGGCTAGCCCGATGAATCAGTTGCTTGCTGATTAGATTACTTGAACCCCCAGACGTTGTACTACTCCAAGCTTAGAGGCCACCTTTCAAATTGACGTTAGTATCAAAAATATGTTTTTGGGTGACTATGCTTGGTTTTTGAGATTTCTTCACAGTTTTTCTCCAAATACCTGCAATGAAAAGTTTTGATATGATAATAAATGAAATACTCTTGTCACAGTGTTATGTACAACCTAAAACACCAATCAAATAAATAAATTGAAATTGAATGCCGTTTGTTTGAGATGTACATCATAGTACATAGTCAAGAAGATGGTGTCTCATGGCACTATTGGTACAGAAACAGGGTGACTTGTTGACATTCCACTTATTTCTTAACAATTATATTCCTGTGTGCTACATTGGGTTGAATCAAGGTATCTTAGCTTTCTTCTTGGATAAGACATGGAGAAACTGTCTCGGGAACACTATGTTGTACATAGCTATTAATACATGAGGACATGCATTAATACATGTACATGTGGCAGGATTTCTGATTTGAGGTGAGTGATCTGTGTTAAAGTATAGGACAGCACACCTCAAATCAGAAGACCTGATGTTGTTGTTTTCGCTCGTTTTCAAATCTTAGTGTTAGCTAAACATGTTAGCTAAAAATTACATATTTTTGATAAAACCCTTACATGCAGAAAATGGACTAATATTAGATAAGTCCTTTGAAAAGAAGTAATAAAAGTGTACTTTTAAATATTACTCATAATATTACTTCAATATGTTGCTCTTTTGCCTACTTTTAATTCCATCGATAAATTGTAAATTAATCATGATCTGTTAAGAGAGCCCTCTGACTAAGGGCAGAATAGTCATTATCATACTGTCTTTATTAAGGTTAGAAAGTTTGAACAGAATAATAATATTAGTTGCTCGAAAGACGGTAAGCCGCTTACACTAGATTAAATCACTAATACCAGGTTAGAGATGGCTTGACGACATCTAACAGCGGATTAAATTCAATAGCGCTTTGATCAACCGGCCCCAGTTTTATAGATGTGTTAATGTTTCTTAAGCACAGCGTTAAAAACTAGGCAATCCATCAGTCGATGATCTATGCATCGGTACCTTTAATTATAAAAGTAAGTGAGATAAAACCAATGCAATGATTATCTGATTTTCTGATGTTTTTGCGGCACCGTCATGTGGATATTTACTGTAAAGTGGTATTAAGCTAGTTGTGTTTGACTACATTCTCTCTGTTCACTGGTCCAAATAACTGCTGTATACCTACAACTAGGCTGGTAAGGGCAGGTGAAAGTGAGGTGTGAACATGTTGCTGTATAGCTCTTTATAGGCACAACAGAAAACAAGTTTAGCCCACAGCCCCACCAAACATGATCTGGTAGCTTCTAAACATAGTTTTTGTTGTTTTACATGTCAAGTATATAAAAAGAGTATCATGTATACAGACTTAACTTAGACTTTTGTTTTTAGCAGTATAACTATGTTGTAAATCTCCTGCATGTCCACTGTACGGTCTTATTATAAACAGGACAGGGAGAGGTCCTGCATGGGAAGATCTTCAATTGGACCTGCATGTGAGGGGGTGGCCAATAATCATATGCCAAATCTTCAAAAACACACACATTTAATTTACCTATATGGAACGTGAAGGACTATCTGTTTAGGTCTTGTCTGTCTGCAACATAATTAGTTTTTCTGCACTTTTTTGGTAACACTCCAAACTTTTTATACAGCTCTATTATGGCAAGCTCATACCTACATGTATCAAGTTTAAGTTGCAAACAGTTGTTGATTGTTTGCAAAGTAATGGTTATTTTGACCAAATATGAAAAGTATCAGTTATGCCCACTTTGTTTATTTGCAATGCTTCAGCGGATTTTGTATACAACTTATTTATGACAAACTCAAAGTTTGAGTTTAGTGTATGAACATGTATCGGTTGTCTGTATATACTAAACACTATATCCCAGCTTTAATGAAGCTAATTCAGAGTGGTAAATAGATGGAAAGCATAGATTCAAAGCGAAAGCACATGGTCAAGGCTGTCTACTCAACTTTGGAGGGACATTATTTTTGCAACATGTAGCAAGCATTCAACATTTTAAAGTTGTGACATACATTAGATACAGCCTACCGGGTACCGCTGAATATGTTGAAATACCTCAGTATAAGCTTTCACGTACCTTAGGAATTCTCAGCTATAAAACATGGCAACAACAAGGTGTTTTATGAGCTAATCTTTAAAAATAAGCTAAATAATAATTCAATAAAGGCTTTTCAGCGATTCATATAAGTCAAACTTTTACCAAAAACAAAGAAAAAGTTTATTTTTCGTCAAACGGAGTTGAATCTTTTTTTTTATCTACAGCAAAATAGACCAAATTGAGTTTTGTTTTTTTCTACAAATTGAAGATGATAAATTAATGCTGTTTGAGACCTGCCAACAGTATTTTGGCAACAAGCCAAAGAGGTCAAGTGCTGCTTAGACAATATGTTATTTCAAGCTGTTTACCTATTTATGAGGTCCTCCAGATAAGTGCAGTTCCTTTCAAGCATAATCATGGCTCTATTTTTAGCAATGGAGAAACTTTAAATATCCAACATTGCAAAACACTACATATTTTATTGTTATAAGTGTCGTCATATAAGTGAAATACAATTGAGTAGAAGTTAACACCAACTGGCTAAGGGCGGTTTGTTTGAAGCGTAGCAATGCTGTCTTTACTTAGCACTGGAGGAAATTAACTTTCCAACATAATGGAAACTCTTCACATCTTGGTTGTGCTAGTGTCAATTATTGTTTGAATACACCACCGTCGTATAAGTGAAATACCCTTAAGCACTGCGTTAAACACTAATCAATCAAAGATGCAATCACCTGTATATAACATTGAAACTGATCAAACTGGTACAGATAAACTCCCAGATACAAGTTTCTAAACCTACAGACATCTGGAGAGAAGGTATAAAAGTACATGGTATGGAAAATATATGATAAATTTGTAGCAAACAAGACATTCGGCATAGGTTTAGAATTTATCAACCTGCAAACTGGTTTTTCAAATAAATAGAAATTAACCAATGAATATGTCCGCTAAGTTGAATCATAGTTACATGCCAGGACCCGGTTGCTCGAAGTGCTAATAAATTTAATCCACTATTAGATGACGTCACGCCATGTTGTAGGTCTATCTCTAACTCGGTGTTAGCAAATTAAACTGGTGTTAGCGACTAGTTGTCTTTCGTGCAACTGGGCCCGGATACAGAGGGAAGTCCACTTAAACCGGTAGGTCCTTTAGATTTGTGTTACTCATGTATTCTCTAATAGGCTTATGTGAGAGTGGAGGAGACATTTTAGGTAGAAGATTTTGGTATTCTGGTATAAGGAGACAAGCAAACCGTTGGTCATATTGGAATATAAAAGGAATTGTGTTTTTCTTAGACCAGTTACTTGATTCCCAATTAAAACCCAGAGGATACAACACTTCAAGAGTTTTTTTAGTATAGTAAGTTTTGCAGGCATCTCTTTTTCAAAAGTTTCGTAAACAGATCTCTCTTCAATGTATTGCTAACGAGTTGCAACATAAAGTGCCAGCGGCCGTGGCTTACTAGTAGCGTGTGCGCTTACTAATCCTACTTTGATTTACCATTCACAGGATCGAGTCTGTCTGTCGACCATCGGGTTGATGAGGGTATATGAGTGAGTCACAGGATGTGCCTCTGGCAATCGCAGGGGTGGTTTTTACGAGGTTTCCTCTCGATTTTCCACCATAATTAGGCAACGAGCAGTGTGAAGTAGACAATCCGAAGTCAAATACCCTTGAGTATAACGTTAAACCCCAATCAAACAAACACACAAGCAACATAAATTCATCAAATTTTATGGCTGTCACAGTGTTAATGAGGCAATGACTGTTGGAAGTTAATCGCCGTCGTATACTATAAATGAACTTCAATTACCCTTTAACATGGCATTAAGCAATAACTTATCATGAAGCATTAATAGTAATGGTATTGTAGCACATATAGTGACAAACCCCTGAATGTCTATGTAGAGTATGGTGTTACTCTGTACCACATTGCTCGGTTGATTAGTATGTAAAATATTTGAGTTAAGCCGAAGCAGTTTTAATACTTTTGTATGTTACTATGTCACCTGATACAAACAGACTTTTTAACTCCATATCAAAGCTCTTAACTGAGGAGATTGTATTATAGCTTAACCTAATCAGTTTAATCTAGTTTAAACTTTTATATTTTATCCCTCTAATGGTAGATAAAGTCAGGGAATAGCTCTTTTGTTTTTTTAAAAGGAATCTGCCTTTTAATTGTTTCGGCATATAAGCCAATCAGTTGAGGATAAGGAATAACAAAACATAAACTGTAACCTGCAGAAACAGTTGATTTCACAAAAACTGCCAAATTGCAAATTGCACCAGAAAAAAGCAAAAAAGGATACAGTGATGTTTCTGCATCCATTGTTGTACTTGTGCTACTGCATGTCCTCAGCACACTGCCTTTGATGAACTTATATACCTATTTATAGATGTGCATCATGGTTTAAAGCAGGTTTGTTGACATGCATCAAGTCCACAGAATAACTTACTCTTTGTATCTGTTGACAGATCTCATGTTTCATCCATATCTCCTCTTTATAAACACAGCCTTTTCTAAATAGATGTATCTTGATAACTAGATTGTCATTTCTGTCACATCTGTGTTAATTAAGTGCTTCTTCACAATATGTGATATAATAGCTGAGATGTCAACTTACATAATTTGAACCTTATGACACTCTGCACTATTTGTTCACTTCATCGGAGTGGCCATGTTGAGAGGTTCCTGTGGTAGTGCCTTGGTGATCTCTGAGTTAAGGAGCAACAAGCTGAATGTCTTGCCATGATCTCTGAGTTACAGAGCAACACAAAGCTGAATGTCTGGCCGTGATCTCTGAGTTAGAGAGCAACACAAAGCTGAAAATCTTGCCGTGATCTCTGAGTTAGGGTGTAACACAAAGCTGAATGTCTTGCCGTGATCTCTGAGTAAGGGAACAACACAAAGCTGAATGTCTTGTCGTGATCTCTGAATTAGGAAGCAACACAAAGCTGAACATCTTGCCGTGATATCTGAGTTAGGGAGCAACACAAAGCTGAATGTCTTGCTGTGATATCTGAGTTAAGGAGCAACACAAAGCTGAATGTCTTGCCTTGATATCTGAGTTAGGGAGCAACACAAAGCTGAATGTCTTGCCTTGATATCTGAGTTAGGGAGCAACACAAAGCTGAATGTCTTGCCTTGAT
>JAQQZZ010083207.1:0-18968 GCA_030265115.1 Mopalia vespertina
GACGAAGACTGCAAACAATTTGGGAAACCTATAAATAGGTCCTCCGAAACTAAGTTTGCATAACCATGGGGAAACCCTGTTCTGATCGTTCTCCCCAACAGCACAGGCCTGCCAACATTATGGAAACGTTTAACATCTTGGTTATGCTAGTGTCAATATACACTGTCGTCATATAAGTTAAATACCCTAAAGCACAGCATTAAATACCAATCAAATCAATCAATATGTTAACCTGCAAGAATTTTAGGAAAATTGTACACATAATGGGCAGTCCTTTGCCTGAAAATGATGCAGTGAGATTTGTGTTGTTGATAAACTAGGGGAGTGGTTTCCATGTATTATAATGTTGGACTGATAATTGTGATAGAACTGATCAAACAAGACAACTTCCAGGAAATCACTGATCTGATTGATCACCCTCTGAATATCATCTTCCCGAGGCAAGGCGGAAAAAAAGATTATCGCATTAAGACTCTCTTCCTTCCCTACCTTGCCTTAATAGATTGATTGAGTTAAATAGAGTATACAACAGCTACAATCTAATAACCTCTCTTTACCGCACCGAATCAGATTGGAGCTTTCGTAGAATAAGAAAGAGGTGGTCCTTCACCCATTGGGCTCGCACGCCTAAATGTGAGTGAAATAACCTTAAGTACAGCATTAAACCCCAATCAAACAAACAAAACAAACTCTTATCGTTTCTGCAATAGCCCAATTACGTTTTTGCCAAGTTTTTGCCTCAAATTGCACCAAGGGGTACAGGTAGTAATGTGGAAGTGTTGTCATACACATTTTGACCCTTACAATGGGAAGATGTCTGAATATGTGTCAGAACAGGGTTTGTAATAAGGGAAAATGATGTTTACAAAATGTTTGACAACCAGCGCAAGTCACCTGCATGGTCTCTACATTCATGTTTCAGGAAGTGTTGACTCACTATATTGATTTGTTTATTGGTTTAAGACAGAATATAGCACTATCAGTTGCAACCAGAGCCTTGTTTAAATCTTTAAAATTCATACAGAAACGAAAGTATTTTCACCAGCTTCAGCTGCGTCGAATAATTAGGTCAGAGTGGAACCATGAAGCTGATTGGTTGATCGAAACACGCGACTATGAACTATGTTATTATTGGTTATACGGATCCACACCATGCCAAAGGCTTTTTGCTAGCACGTGTCTTCTTGCACCATTGTCTTTTGTAGACAAAACAAATTGAGTTTTGTTACAATTGAATCATAGTTTTTATTATTTTCATTGCAGTTTATGCATCAATACGTTTGTGTTCTTCTAAATTTGTCCTAGCCAATTGGCCTACCACTTTTTTATTTACCGTAAACCAAGTGAAATAACGGTAGCATTGGCTATCGGCCCACCCTAATGTCGCACACTGATTACGCTAAAAGCACTGAGTGAATTCATTGTCATATCTTTCTCACAGCTAGTGACACTGACAAGTGTTCACTGCAGTTGCCATTGATGAGTGGCTTCAATGGTTTGTTTACATCCAGAGATTATATTACCAGCCAAAATGGTGACTGGCAAAAAAGAAAATTTAAAAGTTTCATGATTGAAGGTACATAATTCACTGTACATACATATGCCTATATATACTGGTAGAAATAGTCCTGATTTATCTATTCTTTATTTCAAAATAAACTTAAGAAAGTCACTTAAATATTTCTGAACGAAACTGATAACAATTTGTTCTCATGATTGCCCAGTGTTATGCAGACACAGCAAGGTTTGCCAATAGTATATATATTGATGCATATATGTACAGCTCTGTAGACATCATCCTTGCTCATCGTAATTGATGCCGATCAGTGAGCTTATGTGCTTAGGAGAGCTCATCATGTGTCAAACCTGGATTTGTGTTCAAACAATTTTGTCGCATAACGAAAAAAACCATATAAATTTTTAAAAGAAATTACTATAAAAATTTTTTTATATGAATTACAGGTACTAAAATTAGTTCCGTGTATTTGGTTTTCTTTAAATTAGGCCCTACTGCTATAACTTTACTTACATTGTTTGTTTGAAAGATGTTTAACTTTGTAATCATGGGTATGGGTATTTCTGTATACAGACACATGTGGCTTTGCATTGCCGTGCTTTGGTATAAATTCAAGTATAATCTTCATAAAAACAACCCTATAATATCTACAGTCCACAACACATTTTCCAGGGGTTGAAAGGCTGCTAATTTATAATTTCCGTTTTTCGGCGGATAACTGCTGGGAAAGACGGCAGTTTAATTATCATCAGGATGTACAATAGCAGTCAACAAGTTATAACATAAACTATATTCAACTGTCCCTCGTCTGTTGTCCAAATGTAAATTATTTCAATTTGTGAGAGTTTGTTTCGGAGCATGAGAACGGCATTGGGCTGTTCATATACAACAAGACGGCACTACCTTAAACACGTTCTGGGCGTAGGATACGTTCTCTATATTTACATAAATGAGTAAAATTTGTATTCCTGACGATCACAGCTTTCATTTTATATATCACATGACAAATTTTGATGAACATTTAGCGAGAAAACATACTGTGGGATTAAATCTGTTTGCTAGTCAGATTTAGATCTTCTTTGTACTTTGAAAAGAATCTTACAGAAGTTTACAGACGTTTTCAGTAGATTTTACATAGAAATTAAAGTTACAACACTACCTACTGACCTATCAGCTTTAGTCTAATGAGGAAACTTGGGCCCTTAATAACATACCGTACTCCAGGCAATGAAAAAAAAATAATTTTGACAGACCGAACCGACTTGCCAAATCTTGTTACCCGAAACAAACATGATTTTAATTTTCGCCTGAACCACCTTAAATTTCACCCCAAAAGCACTTCTTTGGAAGATTACAAATTAAAAAATTGTGCTATGAAGACAAATGGAGCATTTATCAATAGAAAACATCCATATTTTTAGATGCTATAATACTTTCACATCTATCAAAAAGGAAGCAATTCACAAACAGAATTTAAGGTGATGTTTTGTTCATATATACTGTTCAAACTACATCTCTGTCATCTCAGTGAAGTACCTTTCAGTGGGTCATTTAATCCATATGAATGAATCCATCTATAAATCTATAGTGTTTGCTACATATTTATCACATACTTTTGAAACCATGTAGGCCTCTGGCTAAGGGCAGTTTGTTTGATGAGTGGTAATGAATGCTGTCTTTACTTAGCCCTGGAGGAAAATTATCTTTCCAACAATATTTTTAATGCTTCACATCTAGGTTATGCCAGTGTCATATAAGCAGAATACCCTTGAGCACGGCGTAAAACACCAATCAATCGAAACCATATACGTGGTCATAACCTTCTCATGAGATGTCTGTAGGTTACCCGTATTAAACAACTATAGATTATCTACATGTTTATAGAAATTTGTCTCTCCGAGTTTATTCAGAACATTAGTTGATTCATCAGTTTAATTAATCATTTAATTAAACCTGTGCCAGTATTATTTATTTTTAGAAATATTAATGTATAATGATTAGTCATGTGTGATTAAATGGACATGTTGGCATAAATATTTTGTTCTGATGATGAACACAAATTAATTGATATGCATGTATTTTTCCTTTTCCAGAACTGCAAAGGGAAATACCAGCGTGCAATTTTGTATGTTTCTGGGGATGCACTAAGAGTTGTTGATGAAATCAGTAAGGTAACTGTCTATTGTAAGCCTCATTGTTGTTAAATCAAAACATAACTATGAATGCACCTCTTTTGTTATGTTTCCATCCCAGTTGTGTAATATAAGATGCTTTCCTGAAGATTTAAACTTCAAATTGGCGTGTAGGTTATTGATACTAGGTTCATGCCAGTGTCATTCTCTGACAGACATTGGATGCTACAAAGGAAAGAATCAAACAAAAATAAAT
Source organism: Mopalia vespertina (assembly GCA_030265115.1). Classification (NCBI taxonomy): domain Eukaryota; kingdom Metazoa; phylum Mollusca; class Polyplacophora; order Chitonida; family Mopaliidae; genus Mopalia; species Mopalia vespertina. The sequence continues at coordinate 3,905 of JAQQZZ010083207.1, forward strand.
TGGGGATTATACTTTGTCTTGCTTTACTAAATAGACAGCATTTATATACATGTAAGCTCTGTTGGATTATCTTTTTTGTTGACTTTAGATTGATTGATTGTTTTTTTATGCCATGCTTAAGGGTATTTCACTTATATGATGGCAGTGTATTCCAATAATAATTGACACTAGCACAACCAAGATGTGGAGCAATTCCATAATGTTGGAAAGTTAATTTTCCTCCAGTGCTAAGAAATACAGCATTGCTACTTTTCAAACAAACTGCCCTTAGTCACAGGGCTTGTTGACTTGAGAGAATGTGACATGGTTTTTACAAGGTTTCCAATCAGTTTTTCACCAACTACCTATAAAGTCAGCATATAATTGAAACTACCTTCAGTACCATGATGAACATCAATCAATCTGTTAGATATTGGTCAGTCATGATTTTCAAAGTTAGTGGACATAAAACAAATGAGTTAAATACATCTCCCCCTTTATAATTGGCTTAAATGTACTAGGTACACTAACAAAGGCTTAGCCGTTGTATAGGGGAAAAATCCTTCATCACCAAAATCAATCCGATGTAGTGTTCAACGTTAGAGAGCAAATAGCGTATTGTATTGATGACACTTTAATCTCCACAGATTCTAGTGTATCTGCCTGATGTGTCGTGTTCTTAAACCGGCCACAGAAATCAATGTGTAATCCCCTTATCTTCATTTAATTGTTTAGAGCAAGCGTTGCCTAGCAGGCTCATGCTGTGGTACGATTTGTGAACAGCTTTAGATTGCCTAAACCATCGTATTGATTCTCAACATAGACGATTAATGTCATTAGTCGCTAGATAAAGACATAGCTAAAAAATTCGATTCTGAGAGAAAAGGAACTCATTATTAATCCAGTCTAACAGTAAATGTTGTAACTTTCCAATCAGATTTATTGCATTTTTTATTAGTAAACTGTTTATATATAAGAAGAAAAAAACAATACATATTTTTTGGTTTCATATTGTGAAGAAATATTTTGTTGGAAAAAAACTGTTACAATATTATCATTTTATTTATAATATTTTTCTATTTGTAGAGCATGATAGTTGACCAGACGATAGAGAAGGTTTCATTTTGTGCGCCAGATCGCAGCTTGGAGAAAGGATTTGCCTATATTTGTCGAGACGGCACTACAAGACGTTGGATGTGTCATGGGTTTATGGCCGTCAAAGAATCCGTAAGTGTCAGTAGATTTTTTCTAATTTTAACCCGCTGATGATGCAGAGTTTTAACCCTGAAGGAAGCATGCACCCTTATTTGTTGTTATGGCCTCAACAGATTTTTGCACCAAAGCAAACTGTAATTTTAAAACGATTTTGCTGTCATAAATCAGGTTTGTTTGGGATTTATTACTTACTGTTACTTTCAGTTCAGTCTTGTTTGTTCCATTTCCTTACCTAACATTTGTGCTCAATAACTCAACAAGTCCTAGTCATCAATTTGAAAATGGTGAAGTTGGTTTGGCCATCAAATTTTTACACCCTTTTCGGCGAACAATGAAAAAAAGTGGAAATATTATAACTGTAAAGTTATAAATTAACTTTGACAGTGTCTGCTTTTATTAAAATTAAATTTGACAAAATCTGAGAGTACACAGTGTCATTTCGCTAAGCCATGGTTCAGTTTCAATGTACATGTAAGTCCTACTTTTCTGCCAGGCTACATGGATCTTCATCTGAATATTCTACTGTACCTGATATACATGTACTCTTCACTTAGTCTTTGTTACAAGGAACACAAATAATGCTTCCCATGGGGTGCATGCTTCTTTATTATATAACCCTCATCATTTTAACCTTTTGCACTGTACCTCACATTTTGCCTAATTTGTTTGTTCTGCAACGTTATAATATTTGCTTTTGCTGTTCACTGTTTCTACTCAGCACTGGAGGAAGATCAACTTCTCAACGTTATCAAAACACTTCACATCTTGATTTTTGCTAGTGTCCAGTATTGTTGGAATAAACCGTTGTCATACAAGTGAAATACCTGTAAGCATGGCATTAAACAACAGTCAATCATAGGAGTGAAAAATACCCTTAAGCACGGCGTAAAACACTTATCAATTTATTAATTATCATTAGTTAGGTTAGTTCAAACTAAGATGTCTTATATTATGTCTTGTTTAACACCTGGGACATTGTGTATTTTCGTGCTGCCCTGATAGTTACAACATCGTGGATCAAGCGTTTCAAGGGTTTAACTTGAAAATATTTTAATCACTTTCATAATTTCTTAAAAATTGATGCTTTTGCCAATGGCAGTGTATTTTAAGCATAGTCCTACTGTTTGTACTTAGAGGAAAATAAATTTTCCAATAGAATGAAACCGGTTACATTTCTTGATTGTGTTTCTTGATTCAGTGTATTGTTTTCAAATAATTAAAAAACAGTTGAGCATGGCGTTAGACACCAATCATTTGCTTAATCTTTAAAGTTGAAGGCTTTAATCTTTTTTCTTTTGCATACTGTTTAGAATGATGCTGCATGCACATAAGAAAAACAGTAAAATCAATTATTGAGAAGTAAAAATTAAAGTGAAACAGATGTGACCAGGCTTGAGTCCCATTGTCAACCTCAGGTATATAATGGAATCTCACAAAGTGACTCAATCGCGGGGGTGGTTTTTACGAGGTTTCTTCTCGATTTCCACCGTAATAAAGCAAGGAACAGTGTGAAGTGGACAAGCCGTCGTCATATCAGTGAAATGCCCTTGAGTACGACGTTAAACATCAAACAAACAAACAAACACAAAGTGACTCAATCGCAGGGGTGGTTTTTACGAGGTTACATATCGATTTTCCACCGAACAGTGTGAAGTGGACAATCCGTCATATCGGTAAACCCCAATCAAACAAACAAACAAACTATTACTTCTCCTGTCTACACCAACCAATCAATGAATCAATGTTTGGCACTGATCGTGATATCATAAGCACCAGTTTGGCTATACAACCTTGTTCTCTCATGACGAGAAACTTTTATCGTTTTATTGCGATAGCCTATGATATTAAAACACCATTAACACCCCATAAAATCAAATAACAAATATTAATGTTTTACCTCTAAATTTTCATTCTTTTCTATTCATATCCCTGCTTTTAAACAGCTAAGTATATGCACAATCAATACAATTGTAACTGAGATTAAAAGAATTTGCGTTTTTGTCATTTCGAACATTTACCAAAGTAAACTTTAAAAGCAATGCTATTTTTTATATGGAAAGTGATTTGCTGTTTCTGTGGGGTTTTTTTTTTGTTAAGCACTAATTTGAAGAAAAAAATTGGCTTTTAACAAATGAAACACTTTGTATATTCGACTATTCATTTCTATATTTCTTGAAGCTTTTGCAGAAAATAAGTATATTTATAAAGCTAGCAGACTAACATTGGTTATTATCTATCAGCAGACTAATCTATAAGGTAAGACTGAGATTTTCATTGGATTTTGGGTTTCATTCGGGAGCTCACACATAATTGAATAGAAGATGCTAACAGAGTAACCAGATACAGAAGGGAATTTAAGCATTTATAAGTAGGCCCGTCAGACTTTTATTCCTCTTGTCGACAATAGTAAGTTCAATGAGAGAGGATAACACCTGTTCCTTACACCATACAAGGTTTAAATATTCCTGGACTAGCATTCCAGCAAAACAGATGCTTCGTTGGTTATATGTTCATAATAATTGAGAATGCAGGTACAGTAATCTTGACCACTGATTTGAAGCGCATGCGGTTGGAAGGAGCTCCCTGTTGCCCTGATACTCTCAGGAAACATCAAAAACTAGGTTTTTGGAAATTGACTGAAACTGAGTTGAAGCTTAGTGAATCCACTCTGTTAAACAGGGGAGAACAGTTTTATCAAGATGCTTCATATTTTACTTTTTTGGCAAGTTTTGGTGAGTTTTTAAGCCATAGGCTTGAAATGAGTTAAGAGACCTCCTGGCATTTTGTAGTTTTGTTCGTTTCGAAACAAATTGTCTGTCAAGCTCCAATACCGGATTAATAATCGTAAATTACCACCTGACCTCAAAGTATGGAGATGTTTTGCATCAAGCGATGGTTTACTTACTAATAGACTAATAGAAGTCTCAATGTCAAAATGCCTTTTTGGTTGCATTGTCGGCAGTCCTTTGTCGTCCAAATGGTAGACTCAAACCCTCTTAAGTTAAGTCACAGTGGATAAATGCAATTGAAAGCGACCATCAGGTATATGAGTGGGTCACATGTTGTGGCTCTGGCAATCGCGGGGGTGGTCTTTACATAGTTTTTTTCACGGTTTTCCATCGAATTAGGCAAGGAGCAGTGTGAAATGGACAATCCGTTGTCATATAAGTGAAATACCCTTGAGTGCAATGTTAAACCCCAATCAAACAAACAAACAAATCAATTAAAAGCGCTAAAACATCACAAAATATTGTGGTGACAGAGGACCGCTGTTCAAAGATTAAATAACCTCCCCTGCCAATTTGTTTTGAACTATATCATACTGTCTTTACCAAGCACTGGAGGAACAATAATTTTCCAGCAGAGCAACCCACTTAATATGTTAGGGTGACGTTATTATGGCTATACTGTTTGAGCTTTTAACCATGTTATATTTATGTCGTCTCCTATCTGTTATAACTTATCAGCTCTGTAAATGTATTGTATGTATCTGTAGGAGTCTGAGTTTAATAAACTAAACTAAGCTCATCACCTTCATATAAGTTAAAAACATTTTAGCACGTTTGAAACAACTTCATATTCATGTCGTATTCTTTGATTTTTACATTAATTTGACCTAGTTTTATTGTGAGTGCATACCCCCATGTTTGTGGTATATTTAACCATTAGCGTAATGCATGATATCCTATGTTAATGATGTACTGTGTTGTACCAAAAGTGCATGAAAGAGTGACCAGTTGCTTAATTTTTGTATTGCTGAAAAACTACACAGGATTTGGCCTCTTAGATGATATCTGCACAGCTGTTGGCATATGTTTTTTTTTTCTTGTAATGCAGTACAGAATAGTTATCAGTTTTTTAAAGTTTGAATTAAAGTGTGGCAATATGGTAGGAGTCTCCCAGTGAACAGTGTGAAGTGGACAATCCGTCATATAAGTGAAATACCCTTGAGTACTTAACCCTAATCTATCAGACAAATATTCGTTTGTTTAATCAGACAGTATATAACAGAAGATATTTACCAGGTGATCTACCAAAATATGCATATGTAATATTGTGTGTGTATACACTCAGAAGAATGACACATAAAAGGGACATACGTTCTACAAATATGATTATTTGTAACTTTACATAATGCTATAAGTTATTTTTCAGTATGGTCTATGAAACTAAATGAGCATTTATTGTAATTTGTTTTCCTTTTTTTTGTGAACGGTAAATTAATGTTAAGTATTTTTTTTTTGTGAACAGGGTGAGCGCCTGAGCCACGCTGTGGGCTGTGCCTTTGCTATATGTCTGGAAAGAAAACAAAAACGAGATAAGGTGTCCGAGGTGACTGTAACCTACAATCCAGAGAGAACAAGTTTTGCTAGAACTGGGTCCTTCCGACAGACCACGATGACGGAGAGGATAGCCGACCCACAAAGTGCTATTATAGCAGGTACAGGTACTAAAATATGTGGTGTAGGGGCACAATAAAAACGTTTTCAATTCATCATTATGAAATTTCCACCTTTATCTGAGTGTAAATGAATACTCTGCCCTGAAAGCTGTGAAAGTGCACTAAATATGTTTATCTTTATTTTCAGAACCTCCTGCTGTCCCTGTGAGAAAATCTGATAATCCTTTTGCTGTTCAACGACCACATGCTTCAGCTACAGCACTTCAACGGCAGGGCTCATTTAGAGGATTTTCCAAACTGCAGGAGGCCTCTTCACCCTTTAAACGGACCTTATCTCTAAGACTCAGCGACCTTCCTTCTACACTCCAGCGACAAAATGCTATCCTCGAGTCACCCGACAGAGCACCAGGGGGAGGTAAGTCAATGCTAGATTATTGTAACGTGACTTTTACTTTCGGTGTTCTAGGAGTGCAATTATCATAATTATGGCACAAAACTAAAATCAAATATACATTTCCATCGTTACCACTTATAATGTCGTTGTTTCCTTCAGCCATAGAGCTGAGATGCAAAAATGTAATGGAAATAAAGTAAGAACAGTTCCTTTAAGAGAGATATTAACATTGGCTTCTAACCTTCCATTGTGATTTCAGGTCTGTATAGCTACATGTATGATCAAACTGTTCAAGAGGGAATATTTTACAAGATTTGAGTATTATCTTAACTATAAACGTTTATGTGGTGTTTATGTATTTGTTGTAGTTGGAAGCCCAATCCAAGAAGTGTCTCCTTCCCATGAACAACAGAGTCAGGACAGTATCTCACAGATGTGTCAACAGTTGACGCGTGGACTGAGTGCACTCTCCACAGACGATCCTTTCGCTGCAGCACCACAAGGCTCTGCCTCATCCGTCAATTCGTCTCATCTCTATAGCCCCAACCATACAGCCACTCCCTCTTATCATCAACAAAGGCAAATCAACACACAAGGTCAGTCCTTATTCTCTTGTATCTTTATAAGTAGGGGTAGAATTTGAAAAAAAAATTGGGGTCCAGACTGCGCACCCAAAATTTTAATTGGTCGCACATGAAGGTAGCAAATCAATTTTTTGTGTGCAGTCATAATTTCAAACCCTGTGAAGTGTGTGTATTTGTTCTGTCATTAGCCCACTAACTTACTCTCCACTCAGAGGTTTTAGGTGTTAACTCCAAGTTAGTTAACAAAGTTGACCCTAATTGCTTCGCCGCTGCCCTGGCTTAGTAGTAACGTGCGCACTAACTAATCTTACTTTGATTTACCGTTCATGGGATCGAATCTGTCTGTCGACCATCAGGTATATGTGTCGCACAGTGTAGCTCCGGCAATTGCGGGGGTGGTTTTGCAAGGTTTCCTCCTAATTTTCTACTGCAATAAGGCAAGGAGCCGTGTGAAGTGGACAATCCGTCGTCATATAAGTGCAATACCCTTGAGTACGACTTTTAAACCCCAATCAAACAAACATTATTTTATTTAATTAACAAAACGGCTTACATGAGAGTAGAAAAATTGTGAGATTGCTGGTCTGTCTTGATAAATAGAACGGCAATATTTTGGGTTTGTTTTTGTTTTTTTTTCTTCTAATGTGCACCTGATTCATTTGATTTCTTTTTCTCAGGTCACATGGCTGCCCGAGGTGTGCCACAAAATTACACATCACCTGTCCGCAACACCAACCCCTGGGCACAAAACGCCCCAACGACCACTTCCACGGCACAGGTGTCACATGCTGATTTCTGGTTGCAGTCAACAACCTCCCCACAATCCTCGACAAATCCTTTCGCATCCCGGCCTGGTGTTGGACAGGTCCCGGGCAGTGTTAATGGGACGTCACATTATCCCGGCTATAATCGCAATATATCTACGGGTGGACATCCACCTGTTCCGCAGAGAACAAACTATAGCCATGTACAGCATACTCGAAGCCATTCCATTGATACAAGTGAGTTAGCCATGCCAGGCTGGGAAGGACAGACACAGCGACCAACACTGCTTCAGATGGCAAATCAGAGGAGTTTTCAGCACAATGGAACAGCATTATCAAGGCAACACAATGTTACAAGCCCCTCCCAACAGCAGGGTGTTGATCCATTCGATGTCGCCTGGGCAGCCAAATCAGCCAATAAACAAAATACTAACCCTTTCAGTAATGCTAAAAACGTGAAAACATTTGAAGTACAGTTATGATTGTGTTTATCTCTAATAAGTGTGTCTAGTGTTTGTGATTTCATGTGAAGCACTAGTAGCCTGATTTATACTTTCTGGTTCCAGGGTGATAAGTGTTTTGTGGGAGGAGTTAAAAATCAGAGTGCCCTGGTGACAGGTCACTTTCTTGGCAGTCTTTTAACTTTCTTTGGAGGAGTTAACTCCCCTTATGTTCAATCCTCACCAGATGTGCTTCGTGATCAAATCTATGTAAGAAAAAATTTGTGCTTTTTAAGAAGTGACAATCTGCATTTTTATGGATATATTTCACAATTTAGTGAAGATTTATTGGAAATATTTAGTGTATGTCAATAACCATCATTAATCATACATAGATCTTTTAAATTGTACAGATATTCAACATCAAATTGTTACACATATACATTCTAGCAGGCCGCCCAATATCTATTCCTGACTTGCACCTGTGTTACTTTTACAGGCTGCTTTGCATTGTCTGTATCATAGGCTTCAAGTTTGTCATTTGTCTGTTTTATAAGGTGTTTTATAAAAAGAAACAAATTATGTCCAACAAAATCTTTGTAGATAATGTCGGTACGAAAAAGTTGGTGCAAATATGCACAATGTTTTGACGAGCCAATTTGTCTTGAGGAGTTTTAACAGTTTGGTGAATGATTGTCAAAACAACAGTATTACCGTAAAATGTAAGACAGTTTTTAATGTGCTCTTGGATAAAAGCAAACAGTGAATTTTAGATAATATGGTATCAAAGTCTACATTTAAAAAGGATATGTTTAAAACAACAAAGGTTGATATAGTATATGGTACGTGTAATGTTTAAATGTGATGTTTGTCTGATCACACTGTCCTGTGTTCCAGCACTAGGTGTCAAATCATAACTATATCAATTCAGTTATTAATTGGGCGTGATTTTAAAATTATGTAATACTCATCCATATCGTTCCCTTGCACATTCAACAATATCTACGCATTTTTTTAAAATCAGAAACTAGTGTTTTAGGATTGTGTTAACTGCTTCTATTTTTAACTAGTTTTTGTTAACAACTATATTTTAAATTCTCTTCAGTTTTAATATTCTTTTATTATATAAACGTTGTTTTATTTTGCGAGTTACTTTTAATTAAATTTATATTTGTTATGAAGAAAATGTTTAGTGTTTTTGTGACTTCTTAAAGATCATAGATGTGTGATTTAAGTATTTTGTTATAACATTGAAAAACATCCAACCGAAAATAAGATATTGATATGGTAGATAAGAGAAAGATATGTAAAATATTTTGGAATTTTTCTCAAATTTTGCTTCTGATTCAATAGGACATGGATATTCAAACAAATGCAATTAAATGAATAGATATTAATATGTCTTAGATGGTCAGAATGCGAAAAAGCCATTACAACAACACTAACGGCCTAACCAGGTTTGATGCTTTTACACGCATCTATTATTGTGTGCATGGTTAAGCTATTGAACTGTATTTAAACCTGGTCCATGTGTTCTTTCATATTTAATTTGGCTGGCCAACTTCCTAATTACCCTTCGAGAACATATCGTTGGTGAGCAAATAAAACTGTGATATTTGTAATACTTCAACAATTTGAAATACATTGGTTTTTACGGAGGAAAGAGCATGAAGTCGTCGGGTAAAAATCATGATAAAGATCACTTACATTACCAACACTGCCATAAAAGTGAGATTGCTGTGTAATATTGCAAATAGCGACAACAGACATGTAAAAGGACGTGTGAAGGGATTTAGAAAAGTCAATTTTATAGCTGGATGCATGCATGTATACACCTGTATGTAACTCGGGTGTGATAGATTACATGACGGTATAAGGACGTGATGTTGAAAGTACATTTTCCTGCCTTTTTTGTTTTTAGAAGTATTGCTGTGCTAAGCTTTATTATAAGAGTATAAATTATTTTTCTAATAGTCCTTTGAATTAAAATACAAAATTGAAAAAACTAATTTTGATGTTTCCGGAATCTGTCATTTTGTGTTTCTAGGGAGATAATTGACATTCTCACTGTGTTATGGTCTTAAAGACAAAAAATTAAGTTTATAAAAGGGTTTACTCTGTTCAAAAATTTGAATTGTTGAAATGATTAATATTCGTATTAAAGAGATTTGATGATAGATTTCATCATTTGTGTGAATTCTCTACAAAAACACAGTCATAAGAAATTGTGTCGTTTAGGTTAAAGTTAAATGATTAATTTGAGTTGAGCTTCCTACATGCAGTATGTGTTGAAATCTGGGAAAATGGCGTAGAAATGTTTGTACAATATATTTGTGAAAGAGTTTGCAGTACATGGGCATCAACCACTGGAATGATTGTGTAAAATATTTTAATCAAAACTCTACTGATTTTTGTAAAAATAAAAACGTCTTAGTGTTATTGTTAGTGGGTTATTTTAATAATGTTTCAAATTTTTTAAACAAACTGAAACAAGAAGTACAATGATTCAGCTTTATTGGGCCTCTACGCTGATTTCATTGAGTTTTTACAAGGTTATCTCTTTTAACAAATTGTATGATAGGTTGACCATGAGCCATGGGGAGATCATTTTAATTAGCAGGTGTATAAATTTAGTTGAAGCCTCGTTAATATTTATAGATGTATATATAATATACAGTGAAGGCTTTTTGTAAATTCTTCAGCCTTAAGTTTAATAATTTGAGATCCGTGTATAATCTGATGTTGTATGCAGAAAATGTATTCTTTTTCCACTGGTCCCATTTTGTACATACTCATTTGTAAATCACAACTTGTATATTTCCTAAGTTAGCTCAAAAATAAAAATATACAAATTACTTTCTTGTGTTGGGGTTCTTGTTTAATGAGCTGTTCCGTTTTTTCTCAACTGTGAATTATTTTACTTCCGAAAAGGCCATCTCTCAACCCTGAATATGGGAACCCGTATAAGGGAAATAACCCTGAATATGTAAGGGAAATAACCCGTGAATAGGTAAGGGAACCACACATTCTAAACATTCGTGGACCTCCGCATGAAATCTCGAGATAAGTCGGCGAATAACGTTTAGAATGGGGAACCACACTGGTGGTTACAAAGTGGGTGTCAGTTATTTGACATTTTCACACCCTTTTTTGATGCACATGAGTGAAATAACCCGGAGTGGGGCATCAAGCAAATAAATACATAGCAGTGACAAATTGAGTAGAATTGAACTGTATTCACCAGGGGCCTGTTGCATGAAGCGATATTAAATTGAATCCACTTTAGATGCCATCACACCATGTTGATGTTCTTATCTCTAGCCATAGACCTGCTATCTCTCATCCTCTTGGGGGCCGTTGCTTAGTGGAAGCATGTGAGCTTACTTATCCTACTCCAATTTACCGTTCACAGGATCGTGTCCATCTGTCAACCATCAGGAATATGAGTGAGTCACACGATGTGGCTCCAGCAATCGCAGGGGTGGTTTTTACGAGGTTTCCTCCCAGTTTTCCTCCGTAATGAGGCAAGGAACAGTGTGAAGTGGACAATCCGTCGTCATATAAATGAAATACCCTTTGAGTATGACGTTAAACCCCAATAAAAAAAAACAAACAAACTAATCCTCTTGGAGATTTAATCGATGTTCGTGACTAATCATCCTTTTAGCAACTGGGCCCAGTGTGAATAAAACCAATTAAGGCTTGTTTTATCCATACAATGTATTACTTAGTTACGATACAACTGAACAGTTTCAAAATACTAGCACTGAGTGAAGGCTGTATTAATGAGGGTCCAAAACCTAACAAAATCAGGCTGGATTCACCAACATTAAGTACATGTAGGTAGCTCTTTGGCCACATTGGATAAATAACCTGTCGGGTCATACCGAGGCTATGTACAGTTAAGAAGCATTTGCATTTCAATCTTATTTTGTTAAAAGATTTAACTTGATTATCATCTGCCATGGAATAATTCTGTCGTATATAAAGACTGGTTTCATCAACAGAGTATAATAAGCCTTATCCAAGGACAGCTGTTTGTATATATTCGTTACCGTACACTTGGGTTCACGTTTCGTTACACTTTCATTGATTGTTTTTAAGGACAATAAAATGTGGTCTTGTCAAACTACACGAATTGTAAACATTTCCCTGCCCTGAATTCCTTCCAGTTCAAAGTTAGAATGTAATTTTTTCTGCTAAGACGACATATGCAATTCCATTTCATCAAATTCTACAAAACCGTTTAAATGGGCGCTATTGCGTAATTTTACAGTAGTAGGCCTAACTATACTATATACTATAACACAAATCGAGATTAAGGTTTATTAAGAAACTTCTCTCTGGGAGTTATCTAGAACATAAGATGATTCATAGATTTTAATTAATCTACATCCCTGTGCCAGTGTGATCGCTTTTAGAAATATACTATAAGTGTTGTGAACATGTCCTTTGAAAACAAATTTACCAATGAACTGTACACATGTACATGTACTTGGAATAGGCCTACTGTTGAACCCCAAACAAACGATCTAAGGATTAAATTCTTGTAAAGGTCTATTGCGCCTGTTCGCTCGGAGAACTTATTAGACCTAGTGACAGATAGTTAGCCTATCTCCTTTTATATCTAGAGTTAGGTGCACGATTGGCTTTTCACGCACTTTCTCGCGTTACTTGTCATGTACAGACAGTCATTCAAAAGGTTATCTTTAGCATCACGTGCTGTTTTTACCTAAAATAAATGATAATAAAGCCAATAGTGCACCGTAATGGATATTTACTGATTTTGACATTTGTTTGGAAGCAGAATGTACTTATAAGAATTACTATATACATGATAAAATCAGCAACTGATTCATTGTTTTATTATCATCTTATGGTGACAGTCAAAAGTCTTGATTATTATATAGATAAACAAATATAGTCGAAGGTCCGGGTTTGGGAGAGAGAAAACATCACTCTCGGTGAGTTTCAAGGGTTAGTAGATGTAGACAAGGGGACGTAACTCAAGAAATCCTATGACCGCTGACAGTGGATTGTTGCCAGTTATAAAAATTGCTGTTCAAGCTAGCCGGTCCAGTCATCTACCACATCAATACAATGCAGAGAAATTTCAGAATAGTGTTGAAAAGTAGACCAGGTAATATTTCTGAAATACTGGTTAAAGAAGGGATATGTTCGTTTGCTAATAAAAAAAAAGAGATGCTTGGACGTTGTTGTTGTTGTTGATGCTAATATGGGTACTCCGGGCTAGCAACATACTGAAACTGAAAGTATCGATAAGCCGGCCAAAGCAGCTGCCCCAGTGCCAAGCGTAGAGTGAATCTTCAGCCAATAATCTGAAACTCAATAACTATAATTTAGACAACGCAACATGTCAAAACTGTGTTAAACTTTAAGCGCTTTGATAGAAGAACTGTACTTTGGACTTCATGGTGTTTTTGTTTTTTAACACAATATGAGCTTCTGGGGCAAAACCTATTTCTTGTTGCATGTCCGAACTATTTTTAAAAATTAAAAAAAATAAACATATAAACATGGCTTTAGTGAAATGACTGGTGTGTAGCTAGATCCACTGTGCGGGTACTGGTATCTACATGTAGGCCCCTAATATCAGAACTCTACTAACTAGTAAATAGACAAATATATATAAATAAGACCTACATTACATGTAATGTACCAGTAGGTCTCATTTATAAGGCTAGGCTAAGCCCAGTTAATAAGACCTTGATGAGATCCAAAACTCACCATCGTATTGTTACCTCATCCAGGCTAACCTAATAAATTTAATAGACCATGGATGTATAGCAGAAGGAGTAACAACTCTGCCACTTCAAAGTGTGCAATGATCAATTCCGCCAGACGCCTCACAGCTGGATTCTACACCCTTGACTGAACATGATTTTAACTCAAAAGCTTGATTCACGTATGCGAATATATATGGTTTCACAGGATGTTTATTCACTTTGTGGTCAAGGTGAAAGTCCCTGTTGTCTATGTCTGATTAGGTATTGAACTGGTGCGATGATCCTTTTCATACTAATTAGGCTGGTTCAAAGGGTGTTTTGATTAGCTCCAGGGGGTTAAATAGTGTATACTTTAATAATTAACAAACACTACTAGCAATCGAAGGAAACACAAGACCACTGCTTTTTATAACTTAAATATCTCTGGACTAGCTGGTTTAACTGTCACCGAAGAGAGATTTAATGAAATAAGAACACAGTACAATCTATTTAACTGTGTATGAGTAGACTCGCGCCAAAATGCTGAAGTTATAATTCAAACTGCAACTTTAAAATGATGAATTTTAAGATTTTAGCAGATTTCCCCCATGTTAATTAAATAGGTCAATTTTCCATTTTTAAATCACCGATTTTGCCCAAACCATGTCACCATTGCACTGTTAGCCTATAAAATATAATTGATCATTCAAGTAAGAAACAATATGCAGATGTAGGGAAATCATTCTTATGTGGAAATATGTGTAAACCAACAAAAACTGTAGAATTGTTTTTACAAAATAATTTTTTAAAAGCATTATAATTACAAAACTATTTGTCACTTTTATGTGAGTATCTTACGTCCCGATAGTGTGAAAGATACAGATAACGAATTGTGTAAATGCGCATAAAACAAATCTATGCCCTTTGGTGCATTTGTTTTGCGCATATAGGGTGATGCCCTTCCGTGGACAGATCTGATAATATTAAACTTATAATTATTTAAAGTACCTTATTTTCAAGAAAATATTTTGACCAATTTACTCTACAATAATTGTAAATGTATTTCTTATTTTTGTAGGTATAGACAAAGCCCCAGATGAGAGTAACTTTTACCATGAGGAATGCTCTTACCCTCAGCCCCAGGGGGAGGGCTGGGTGATTGTAAAGACACGGTATCTTTCAGTCGACCCTGCTTTAGTGAGTATACAAGTTAGTGGTGGGGAAGACTGGGTGGTTGTAAAGACTGTATCTTTCAGTTGATCCTGTTTTAGTGAGTATACAAGTTAGTGGTGGGGAGGGCTTGGTGATTGTAAAGACTCTGTATCTTTCAGTCGACCCTGCTTTAGTGAGTCTACAAGTCAGTGGTGGGGAGGGCTGGGTGATTGTAAAGACTCTGTATCTTTCAGTTGATCCTGCTTTAGTGAGTATACAAGTCAGTGGTGGGGAGGGCTGGGTGATTGTAAAGACTCTGTATCTTTCAGTTGACCCTGCTTTAGTGAGTCTACAAGTCAGTGGTGGGGAGGGCTGGGTGATTGTAAAGACTCTGTATCTTTCAGTTGA